>ML739071.1:0-22224 GCA_009193565.1 Aspergillus coremiiformis | reverse complement strand
CCCCCCCCCCCAAAGGACGCCATATGCTACGAACTACATATACTAGTAATACACCCCACACCAGCAACTACTACTGACTTTGACTACTACTATGTAACCCGGTCATGATCGTTCACCCTTTCAATGACTTCCTCCGAGGATCGCATCACCCGGCCCACGGCGCCAGAGGACCTTATTCTCGAAGCCTGGGGACAGGGTCTGATGGTTGGCTCCTTGGTGGTGATGGCTGCCGTGACCTTTGCAAATATGAAAAAACATATTCTATTGCATAAACTCATTTTTGCCGAGGTATGAAGTTTTTGTTCATGTTGGCTAGTTTTCTATCTTCCACTTCCTCTGCGCGTGGAGGGCTTACGAGTCGGGCTGTGCTTACGAGTCGGATTGTGCTTACACTGGCAGCTCATCCTCGCCATGGCCCACGGTACTTTTATTTTCCCCAAAGAACCTGTTTATGGATGGTATCTCTCCTGCAGCGCGATCGGCTTGAATGTTTCCTGGAGTCTACATAATGTAATCGCCTGGATAAAGAATAAGCCATTCCTGAGTCGCAGGGTGTCGCAAGTTTATATCATCACTGTCCTGCTGGTCCAGCCCTATTGGGTGGTGGAGATTTACGCCAATTTCACCTACTTCAACAATATCAATAAGATCTTTCTGACGACACGGCCCATGGAGCCTCTCTTCCGGTAAGCCCCATCCGTTGGGGATTCTATGCATATCATACTGATCAACTGATAGAGATCCCTGGTGGGTCTTCACGACCTGCTCCCTTTTCTACACCATCAAGCGCTTGTATAACTTTGGCATCATTGAACTGGTGACTGTGAGCCCACGGTTCGGAATCATGCTAGTATCGATGTGTCTTTCCATAGCGTTCATCGTCATCGACACCTGTGTTGTCCTGGACGCATTTCCCGCGCATACGCTCCCAACAGGGGTTGAACCATTTTGGAAGGTAAACTCTTTCATCTATAACATGACCCCCCTGGATAGCTACTAAACTACGCCGACACAGCTCTCATTCATCTTCAAATGTCTCTGCGACACCGTCATCCTCGATGACTTCAAAACGGCCCTTGATCGAATGCGAAACTACTGGCTACAAAAGCGAGCCAAAAACGGCGAAGTCCTGCTTCCTCAGACTCAGTATGACCCTAGCAGCCACCGGTATGAGGGTGGGGGGGACATCGAGGCTTTGGGGAGTGGAGGAATTGGCAGTGAGCTAAGAAAACCGGAATCGGCGGTTCCACGCGTTCATGCTAGGGAAGATGTCGGGATAGCCCTTTGATTGTGCGTACATTATGATAATGATTGGTTCGATGATAACATTTTTTTTTCTCTCGCTCTTTCAAGTATGGTATTTTGGTTAATCGAACGTTGTGTGAGTTCACCTGCGTTTGACTCCGCTATTGCCCTTGTTTGACAACCATCCTGGTTGAAAGTGCTAAAAAAAAAATTACTATCATTTCTTGCATTGAACTAATGATTAATTCTGTTTTGTGATTTGAAAGAGAGGCTCTCGATCTTTTGAAAGGAATAGCTGATCTGTTTTAGCATAGCTTTATTGTCTGTCGTGCTACCCAGAGACCACGAGGTACTCAAAGAATGAAAAGTGTGTCTCGAGCAAGAGGGGAAGAAGCCTATATTATTTATTACTATAAGAACTTTTGCCAGACAAACTAGTAGACTCATTCTTCTGCCAGTGTGTACGGAGTACGGAGTACAGAAACATGATGTGACTAAAGTTTTCAGTCCGTGAGATGGGGCCACTGATCCTTAATTTGATAAAGGGAAATCGCCCTTTGTATGGGGCACACCTTTATAAAGTATCCACCTTTGTGATTTACTGTTTCAATCAACGATCTTTATTCAACAACGGACCTGCTTTCCGAATTTCCACGTGGGTCGTTGCTCGCAAGATATAGATCTCTGTACGGAGTACTCCGTAGCCCCCATCATTTACTACTACTACTACTACCTGCCTCAAGTGATTGTAGAGGTGGTAAATCTCTGCAACTCAAGATCAGTAGTAAATGATTCTGAGCATGTTGAGAACTAGCAGTACATACGAATATGTACATAGTATCCTGGACCGGACATGTGATTTATCACTTCAGGAAGACTATAAAGGGCTTGGTTTGTGACATGAGAGATGTGGCGATAGACCTGTCCAATACTCCGTACTCTGTACTCTGTACTCAAAGCATGATATGGAATTAGGGTAGGTAATCATCAGCTAAACCAATATTGTTCGTACGGCCTCTACTAGGAGATTCCCTTATGGCCACGTGTCAGAATGTTGTACGATTCATGGAGAAACAGAAGTTGATTGAGGATTCCATTTAGAATGACTACTCCGTCCGTACTCCGTACTCCGTACAGGAAAGTAACAGAGAAGAGAAGACCTACGGAGTACTCAGAGAAAAATACACGGTGTCTGTACTTCCACGTATCCTGAAGGCGATTTGCCCGGAAAGCGAAAAACCTGAATAGGGCACGAGGCTGCTTACCTAACCCCCGGGTTCGAGCCAATGAAACGTGTTTCTAGTAGTTTCGGTGGATCCGCACCGCCTGCAAAACAACCTTTCGGGGCAATTAAACCGGCAGAACGGAAGCGGTGGCCAGGGTGGATTAGTCATCCTGGTCCCTGAACCCGGACGAGCCAATAGCATCGCGAGAAGTAACCTGCCAGAGCCATGGCCGTACCAGCCATGTTGTCCTTTTCTCTGGCCTCAAGCATTTTAAAAAAGCTGGTCTCTTCCTCCTACGTTCTTCGTTCAGCAACAACTCTCTTTTACCTCCTCACTTTCCCTTCCTTTCTCCCCTTCCATTCCGGCGCCTGTGGTTGGGTTGTCTTCTCCTTCCTCTTGCCTCTCTTCTCTTGAGTACAGGAGCCTGTATTCAAGCACGGGGGATTCTTTGAACACAGTAGGAACGCATCTCTTGATACCCCTACGTGTGCCTGTTCGATACACAGAAACACAATGGCGCGGCTATCGAGTCGCAACGGTGCGGCCAAGCCGTTTACCGCTTGGACTACCATCTTTTACCTGCTCCTCGTTTTCATTGCGCCCCTCGCCTTTTTCGGAACTGCGCACGCAGAGGAAGAGGCGGTACAAGATAACTATGGAACTGTAATTGGTATTGACTTGGGTACTACCTACTCGTAGGTTCTATCGACGCCTTCCATTGGTGACGGATGACTGACGGTGTCCCAGTTGCGTGGGTGTGATGCAGAACGGAAAGGTCGAGATTCTCGTTAACGACCAAGGAAACCGGATTACTCCTTCTTATGTCGCTTTCACGGATGAGGAACGTTTGGTCGGCGACGCCGCCAAGAACCAATATGCCGCCAACCCTACCAGAACCGTCTTTGACATCAAGTGAGTTTTTTTTTTTTTCGAGTCCGCGCATCTCGTGTGTCCGGGGAACTAATGTGAAACTCGCAGGCGAATGATTGGTCGCAAGTTCGATGACAAGGACGTCACCAAGGACTCGAAGAACTTCCCCTTCAAGGTTGTCAACAAGGATGGCAAGCCTGTTGTGAAGGTCGAGGTGAACAAGAGCCCCAAGACTTTCACTCCCGAGGAGGTTTCCGCCATGGTTCTTGGAAAGATGAAGGAGATCGCCGAGGGCTACCTCGGAAAGTCTGTTACCCACGCTGTCGTCACCGTTCCCGCCTACTTCAACGACGCCCAGAGACAAGCCACCAAGGACGCTGGTACCATCGCTGGCCTGAACGTTCTCCGTGTCGTCAACGAACCTACCGCTGCCGCGATCGCCTATGGATTGGACAAGACTGGTGATGAGCGCCAGGTCATCGTCTACGATCTTGGTGGTGGTACCTTCGATGTTTCCCTTCTCTCCATCGATAACGGTGTCTTTGAAGTTTTGGCTACCGCTGGTGACACCCACCTTGGTGGTGAGGATTTCGATCACCGTGTCATGGAGTACTTCGTTAAGCAGTACAACAAGAAGAACAACGCCGATGTTAAGAAGGATCTTAAGGCTATGGGTAAGCTTAAGCGCGAAGTTGAGAAGGCCAAGCGCACTCTGTCTTCCCAGATGTCCACTCGCATTGAGATCGAATCCTTCCACAACGGCGAGGACTTCTCCGAGACCCTCACCCGTGCCAAGTTCGAAGAACTAAACATGGATCTGTTCAAGAAGACCCTGAAGCCCGTTGAGCAGGTGCTCAAGGATGCCAAGGTTAAGAAGTCTGAGATTGACGACATCGTCCTTGTTGGTGGCTCTACCCGTATCCCTAAGGTCCAGGCTCTCCTCGAGGAGTTCTTCGGTGGCAAGAAGGCCAGCAAGGGTATTAACCCTGACGAGGCTGTTGCTTTCGGTGCTGCCGTTCAGGGTGGTGTTCTTTCCGGCGAGGAAGGTACCGAGGAGCTTGTTCTGATGGACGTCAACCCTCTGACCCTGGGTATCGAGACCACCGGTGGTGTCATGACCAAGCTCATCCCCCGCAACACCGTCATCCCCACCCGCAAGTCCCAGACCTTTTCCACCGCCGCCGACAACCAGCCTACCGTTCTTATCCAAGTTTGTAAGTCGCTTTGCTCCCAGCCGGCCATTCGCTGCCATGCATACTAACCTGTTCCTAGATGAGGGAGAACGTTCTTTGACCAAGGACAACAACCTCCTCGGCAAGTTCGAGCTTACCGGCATTCCTCCCGCTCCTCGTGGTGTTCCCCAGATCGAAGTTTCCTTCGACCTGGATGCCAACGGTATTCTGAAGGTCAGCGCCAGCGACAAGGGCACTGGCAAGGCTGAGTCCATCACCATCACCAACGACAAGGGTCGTCTGTCGCAAGAGGAGATCGACCGCATGGTCGCGGAGGCCGAGCAGTTCGCCGAGGAGGACAAGGCCATCAAGTCCAAGATCGAGGCCCGCAACGCGCTGGAGAACTACGCGTTCAGCCTGAAGAACCAGGTCAACGATGAGAACGGCTTGGGCGGCCAGATCGATGAGGACGACAAGCAGACCATCCTCGACGCTGTCAAGGAGGTCACCGACTGGCTCGATGACAACGCTGCCACTGCTACCACCGAGGACTTCGAGGAGCAGAAGGAGCAGCTCTCCAACGTGGCCTACCCCATCACCAGCAAGCTGTACGGCTCGGCACCGGCCGATGAGGATGACGAGCCCAGCGGGCATGACGAACTGTAACATTAGCTAGAGAGAGGGATTTATGGAGTTCTATTATTCTGTTTTATTGGCTGGTTTGAATCACTTTTTTTATCCGACCTAGAGGTCACAAAGAATAGCATCATGATACCTTGAATATTATCTGACTAGCTTCCACGACATGACTTCCGAGTTCTTATCCTCCCGTAGCTTTACTCCAGAACGAACACACAAAGTACCCCAATCAATCACTGCCGAAGAAACTCCCTAATCGTCTCAAAAACAACCTGATGATCATCCTCCTGCCTCAACCCACTAACAACCACCACCCCAACAACCCCATCCACCCCCCGAACCCGCACCGGAAACGCCCCCCCATGAATCGCAAACTGATCCGCCGCCCCCCCCGAACTCGCCGCCAACGCATGCTTCCTCACAAACACCGCCTCAACCTCCTCCGCCTCCCCCGTACTCGCCAAAATCTTATGCCGCATCAGCCAACTCGACACCCCCCACCGCAGCACCGTATTCCGCTTCCGCCGCACCCACACCTCATTATCCGCCAGCGTGCCCGGCTCCGTCGCACTCTGGAATATCACATGCGGCTCCAGCGCCCCGATCAGCGCGATGGAAATCAGCGCCGGCTTGCGCTGGTCTGGCGGTAGCGCCAGGATGCGTGTTCGCAGTGCTTGGCCCAGTGTCCAGGCCGTCGTTGCCGTGAAGGAGGGGAAGATTACCGCTGCTGAGGATTCTTGCGCGGTGAGTTCGCGCAGCTGGGGTTGTTAGTTGTGGGAATATTGGGTAGTAGGGGGGGGGAACTTGCGTCGGTGCTTGCTGGGGCGAGTCTTTTGTCTTCCATTTTTGGGTGGTGCTGGTCTAGTATTTAGGTAGTAGTACTCCGTACTGTGAGTGGTATGTGTATGTGCTGAGATGGATATGTTAAGTCCAAACACCGTGAAGTTATTTATATCGTGACGTCGGTTCCGTACGGAGTACAGTTAAGTACTAGTACCGACCCATCACCTGATTTCAGAAGTTAGTACGGAGTAGTACGGAGTAGGTTACAAGGGCATTCTTCCGGCGGAACTTGGTCGCATTAACCAGCCTCGGAACCGTCTTACTTTTCGTATTCTTCCGGGATCCCCGGGCTTGGATTCTGCTCGGGTCGTACAGTTCTTTTCATCCCGATCAAATGGCGGTCCGAAAGCTCTGCCGCGCATGCCGTCTTCGGTAGCCTTTAACGGGTACAGGTTGGATGTGTGGCATTGTTGGTGGCTTTTGTCGTACAGTACTAGACTTAATAACTGTAATTGTGGAATGCTAGTTACCTTATTGATCGCACTGGATGTGAGACTGGGGATTCGCTTGGTGAATGTCGGGTTTGGCTTGACTGGATATGTAATTAATTAATTACGTGTTTGTGTGCGGTGCTTTTTTTACTCGCTGGGTGGTTTGTTACAGGTTGGGGATCTTGTATTAGTTGAGGTGGATAGCACTAGGTGGGATTAGTAACTTGATAGAGGCATTTATTGCCAGTGTCCCTTCGGAGGTCTTGGCTTGGATGTTGGCAGTACTCAGAACGTCAGGCCTTTCAGATTTATATTTGAAACCCTAATTCCAGAAGTATACTCAGTGATGAATGGCGCTCGTAGGTTGATTTCTAAGCATAGGTATATTCAGGTCTTAAACACACTCTATCCTGACTTGAACGGAGGCCCTGCTCAAAGGTCAATCATTCCAACAACCCGGCTGCAACGGTCTCGCCGCCAGCGCGAAGGACAATCCTCGTGGGCGCCTCCAAAGGCACCGCGTGGTCCATGTCCACAACGATCCGTGCCACGGTTCCCGGTGCAATGATCTTGGGCTTCTTCTTGATGGCGGCGCCAGAGCCTTTGTCCAGCGTTGCGACCAGTCGACTAATCCGTCCAGCTACGTGAAGGCGTCCCCGATGAATATCGACCATGCTGGGCATCAGATGCTCAAATGCCAGCACTTTGGCGGTAAATGACGTGATATTCGAGATCGGCGCAGACGCACGACAGATCACGTCGCCGGAGCGCAGGTAAATAGGGTCGATATTTGCAAGGTTGAGGACAACATTTTGACCGCCCACAGCCCAGTCGCTTGGCTCCCCATCCACTTCCAAACTTCGAATAGTTGCTGTTTCGCCGCTTGGCATTGTAAGAATCTGGTCACCTACTTGCAAGCTACCAGCATCAATGCGACCAGATATCGAAAGGGGATTTTGCACGCTTCCACGGAAAACGTCGCCAATGGTCATTCGCAACGGCTTGTCGAGGGCATGGGCGTAGGGCTCGGTGGCCTCGAGTTCCTCGATCAGGGTGCGACCTGTATACCACGACACATTTGGGTCCTCGCTTCGCCTGGTGACGTTGTCGCCACTGATGCCTGAACATGGGACGAAGGCGATATTCTTGGCTTGGAATCCCGCAGTGGTCAAGAAAGATGAAACCTGCTGCTCAATCTCTTCATAGCGATCTTTGTTCCACTGTACCGAGTCCATTTTATTCACGGCCACGATAATTCTTTGAACACCCATACTCCGCACTAGCAGAGCGTGTTCCTTAGTTTGACCCTTTAAGCCAGACTCGAAGTTCCCGGTACCGGAGTCAATAACAAGAACGGCAAAATCAGCCTGACTAGCACCAGCTATCATGTTCGGCACGAAATCTCTGTGACCAGGAGCATCTACAATTGTGAAGACGGTCTTCTCTGTCTCAAACTTGTTAGTCGCAATGTCGATGGTGACACCGCGTGCTCTCTCCTCCGAGCCTTGATCTAGCACCCAGGCAAGGGCAAAGGAGCCTTTGCCTATCTTCTCCGCTTCTCGCCGGTACTTTTCAAGGGTACGTTGGTCTACTGCCTTGAGATCAGCAAGTAAACGACCCATGAGCGTACTTTTACCCGCATCGACATGACCTGGGCTACCATTAGCGACGCATTGTTGTGATGATAGATGCGGGTAAAACAAACCAACAACTGCAAAGTTCATGGCATTCTTCCGGTTCGACCGTTGATATTCAGATACAACATCCAGATTCTTGCTCTTAACGGTCACCTTCTCGGCGACACTTAGGTTGTTCATACCACTCGCCAAGTCTCCTTGGTTTTTCTTATCACTGGTTGTCTTAAGAGCAGATTGTTTTGACTTGAAGCCTGCATGTCTATTAGGGAGAGACGTCCTAGATTTTGCGCCGAATAGCCAAACCTTTTGCAGAGTTCTGTGCATTCAAGACGACGTCATCTGGGCTGGGGCCTGTAAAATCAAAGGGTTCAGTAAGATCTTGTCCGTAGATCTTCATAAGATCCAGAGAATTTGAGTACAAGGGACTGGGCTCGGTCATCTTCGGCCGCGTGACATCCCCAACGATAGTGCTGGCAAAGGTAGAAGGAGAGGCGCGGATATTGACCGTAGGCTCCTTTTTCCCTTCGTCATTTATCATGGGCCCTACGGCATTCTTGTTTAATGTATCCGTCGGTTTGACTTGCGATATCCCATTCGGCTTGATTGGCTCAGGAGATGGCTTCTTCTGGGGCGAATGACTTCCGAGACGGGACAACTTTCCCAAAGGACGGGATGACGGGGCACTCTCGGTCTTCTGTGGCTTTCCATTGCCGGCGAGCCTTTCACGGAGCGACAGGGAGGTGCCTTTCTGCTCCGTTGAAAGCGTTTGTCGCTTGTCAGCCTCCGCCCTTTGCGCCGGTGCCGCAGTCGAAGCTTTATCGCCCTCCTTTTTCTTGCGGGCAGCAGCCAAAGCCGCCAGTTTAGAAACTTTTCCACTAGATTCAGGAGCCCCACCAAGCAGCCCAAGCCGAGGATAAAGAGGCTCTATGAGAATATTGGCCTTCCGATGCGCCGGGACGTTGAGCCACGGCGAGTCGCGGAAGAAGTCTGCGGCGCAAAAATGCGGGGGTTCTCGAGGAGCCAAATCGAGCGGTATAGGGTATGCAGGCACTGAAAACCTGTTAGAGCATTCTCGAGCTTCCAAACGGAGTCAGTTTACCAGTCGAGAACGCAGGACAAGTTACACTCACCACTACCGTGAAGATGCGACCAAGGGAATTCGGTTGCAGACTCGAGCCCGCCCAAAGGGGAATGAGGGAAGTAGTGAAACCAAAAGTGACTATGCTTACCTGCGCTTCCTTTCACCTTCGCCGCCGGAGCAGATGCGCTCCCCTTCTTCTTCATTTCCTTGACTATCTTATCTAGCCAAGTCATCGCAATTAGTGTACACTCCACCTCATGGACATATTCCATGGAACAGAAACAGTCGTTCATCCAGACGCTGGAATTCCGCCAAACTCACTTCTTAAGTAGTTCACGGACTTTTCCACGTCGTTGTAGTAATGCCATAGCGCTTCCTGAACTTCGTCCCGCGTTGCCGTCACGGAAGGTTCCCCCGTGCGAAGCTGAGTCAACACCTCTGCAGTACACTGTTGGACAAATTCTTGTTCTTCGGGATCCGGGGAATCATATCCATCATCAAAGTCATCGTCGTCATAAGCCACGGCCTTTACGCGATGGCGCGACATGGTGGTTGTGATTAGTGAGGGGTAGATGGACTCAACCGCACAAGGCTGATGTGTGTGGATAGGAGGGTTAATATGGTATCAGGGTGATTATCTAGCACGCGACGCCTTTCTCTCTGATGAGTTCCGAGTATCCAAATTCCAACAAGCTGGCGTAGTGGACAAGGAGGTAAACGAAGTTGAATTCCAGGTTGTTGACGAGGAGACAAAAACTCCCCCACGTCATTTCTCAAATCACCAGACCGCCTTCAGGAACGCTTGTATTGGACGTACTCCGTATAGAATTTCAGTGCGCAGTAAACAGACGATAAAGATAGTATTGAAGCTCATTTGATTTGTATTCTAAAAATCGCTCTCTAAGCAACTAATGACTGAAGCCACAGTGCTCCCCTCTAGAGCAGCTGCCTACAGGAACAATCACACTGAGTAAAGTATCTCTATCCAGTCCTGCTCCAAATCATACCATCATGAACAATCGTCAGCTCGGAGATGTGGTTATTTTAACGGACTTCCACTGAAAAAGTCTCCTGTACCCGGACCAGCAAAACTACCATTACTGGGGGTCAGGGCAACCGAACGTCGGAATCCCTGTCTAGGCGTGGTGGGTGCGCTGGCAGCAGGACCAGACACTTCAGGGGTGCTGGGAGTGTTTCTACCGCTATTATTCTGCATCGTCACTGCAGTTCCAGGCCGAGAGAGAACGGTTGCAGCACCGTTCCGAGCGGGTGGTCGGAATCCCAGTTTGGATCCCTCGCGGAATAGTTCCTCAAGTATCTGTGATACCACCCCGGCGTCTTCATATTCCTGAAACTTTTTCCAGAGACGGAGGGCCATTCGTGCATCTTCAATAGAATCATGGCCTTGGTTATTATCTGTGGACTCTTCTTGGATGTATTCCTTGAACACAACCCAGGCTAAGTACCGGAGGCTGAGACGCCGGTTCTTACCCGGATGGAAGAACAGATACTGCGTATCGACTGTCTGATTTTTAGGAACTTGGATGTTGATTTTCCGGAAATCGGATGCTAGTCCGTGCCCGACAAAAATGCATCCCAAGTTCAGGAGTAGCCACAACTTCTTATACGCCACTTTAAGTGGAACAAGATTATGCTGACTGGTTCTCGGATCCAAGTCGCCGGGTTTGATACCGGAGTATTGAGTGACATAATCAACAATCGTTTCTTTGATCGTGATATAATCATCGATAAACGGTACCCCTTCTCGGTCTCCCGAACCTCTAAGAACGGAAACACGAGCAAGGCCGCTTTTGTTGGGCCGTACAATTTCCTGGGAGCCGTCGGCTTTCACGTCGATCTCCGCTTTCTCAAGATCAACAAACTCAGTATCAAGAGCAACGGGAGTACCAGGAGTCGGCTTCTCTTCCTCTGCAAGGGTAGCAAGTGATTCCACAGAGCGACCGCCGCTAAGAATTGTCAGTATGGGACGACATAGGGCCTACAGAAAGAATTCTACTCACTTCAGTGACCAGTCGCGGAAAAGAAGAGTCGTGTCAAGGAGTTTTTTCCAAGTATCATCCATGGCATGGCGAGCGTCCTTCACCTGATACGCCAGCACACACGGCACTTTCCACGGTTGACTGAATCGAAGGGCTTCATCCTTGTCTATCTCTGTGACCAGGAAGTCATTGAAGAGATGCCATTTACTTCCCGTCTCTGGTTCACGCGAGGAGATGGACACATTGATAAAGGAGACGAGATGGGCTTTCTGATGCTCAGGAATATCGATTTCTGAAACCACACCCACCAATTCATACACCACAAGGCCCGGCATGTTGTTCTGTATCCGCATTCGGAGGTCTTCTCCCTCAAAGCACAGGATCTGGCCTGCATCAACCACAATACCAACCGCCTCTGGCAACCATCCAGGGATCGCCCAAAGCCGTCTACAGATAGGGTTATTGAGTGCGGCGTTGAGCATAATAACAAGCGGCATGCGATGTACCGTCTTCCGAATAGCCACTTGCTGATAACGTCGACAGTAATTGCACCATCCCCTGTTTTGTGTCTCGCGCTCGATGCTTGCTCGTAAAATATTGGAGAAACGGTACGCAGGGTTTCTGCGAATCTGTTTAATATCAATGGCTGGATAAATCAACTCATTGACGAGTGAGTTCCCGGGCCGGACAATTTCCTTCTGGCAAAACATGCACCGAATAGACTCGGACGCAACGGTTGCTAATTTGTGGTCAAGATCATCTGAGCTTGGAAGGATCATGCGGAAGTCGTGTGAGATTTGGCCAAGGAAGAATCTGTTGACAGCCTGAATTGCAGCAGACAGTGATTTATTCGTCAGGTTCTCTTCAAGCAGGCCCAAGCTGGATGGTTCACGAAAGCTACTGAACGTTTTCAGAAGGTTTGTTGCTTGACAATTCTGACCGTTCGCCTTCTCAAGCATATCAAAAAGGTAGCCCATTTCACAGAGAAGGCAGTTTTCAAATATGCACGTACTCGCGGCATGGTGGAGAGCTACATTTCGTATCAAAGGAATGAACTTGAATAGTTGAAGGAGAGCATTCGTGAAGGAGTTTGTAATGTGAGTTTCTAGGCCAGAAAATTTGGTCTGGTTGTAGAATCTGTACCACGGGTTAGCAAATTAGACTGTATCTAAAAGCCCAATGCATCGTACCTGAAGTCAAAATCATCGACACCAAATCGGCTGTACTTGATCTCGACATTACTGTACTTGAGAAGGGGGTCATCCTCTGCTTCGCCATTGAGCTTTGTGCCCGCAAGTGCATCGGCCGCATCAGTGACGAGACCTTCCGATTTGGCCTTATTCTGTTCTCTTGCCTTTTCACTCAAGAACTTCGGTGCAATAAGAGAAGGTTCTGCGGTAGCCAATGCACGAGTATTTTCTACCTGATTTCGTCGAGTCTTCTTTGGGTTTGGTGCATAGTGTCCAATCTCCGCAGGACGAAGATAGGGAATCAGTGCTTGATCAACAGGGCCTGGTGGGCTGCCGATTTCAAAAACAAGGTGGCTTGGCCAGGCAGAAAACAAGCGCTCATGGTAGTATGGCATACCAACCATATTTAGGGGTGTATCTGGTGACCAGTCGAGAGGAGAAGGCCGTGTAGATACATCAGCAAATTCAACTTCCTTGCTCATCTCGTTAAAGTGTATCTTCGATGGCGAACCCCACAAGTGAACCGCGCACTCCGCATCGTTTATGGCCAATGCCTCTCCAGAAGGCGATAAATCAATGCCAAGCATGAACGACACATTGGCCTGGCGAAGATTTATTGCGTTGGGATTCATGAGGTCAACCACTTGCAGCTGACCGGTTTGCGATGCCACAAAGCTAGTGGTATGCAGTTTAGGATGCATGCGCACATACGCAGCCCCCGCATGGAAAGGTATTGGAGGTAATGGTGAAAGCGTTTTTAGATCATAAACGTTGGCCAAGGGATCGACGATCGGTGACCCCAGATGTCTAACCGAAAATCCACAGGTAACCAGAAGGTCATTCCGAGCATCCATATCATTTACCGCTGTCCCGTGAGCCTTCCAGGACTTGACGACATGAAAATCCGTAAGACTCAAGGCGTTGACTGATCCTGTATCAGTCGCAGCACAAAGATACCGACTTTTCTTCATCATGGTATAGTTATATTCAGTCGGCAGCTTGTCGACTATTTGTCCTTTATCGATATCGATAGTAAACATCGCCTTTTGACATCCCGCCACGATCACTTTGTTCAACTGTGCTGTAAAACTCATGCAACGTAGATCCGTCATATCTTCGTGGGTAATATGCCATTGTGTCAGACCACGTCGGGTTATCATGTGCACACTCTTCGAAGACAACGATATCACACCCCTATCATGAAACAGGATCTGCCGCACCGGGCCTTCAGAGACTGGATGTACCCGAACAGAGGTATACCTTTGTAATTCTGGACCGCAAAAGGAAGAAATCCGCCCCTACCGACAAGCAGACGATGGTGAGCACCAAATTCGATTGAAAAATATGAGCGAGACTTACATATTCGTTTCCTGCCCACAACAGTTCCATCACATCATCAAAAGCTATTGTCGTCGCGATCGTGGGCATGCCATGTGGACTTGGAGGTGGCACCGGAATGCGCGACAATTCATCCCAGTCGGCTTCCATGGCGCTAACATTGCACCCGGGTACTCGCCCGAGCTCCTATTGTCACTAAAGGAGATCTGTGTGGCGTGTATAATTCCTAGATGCAGAAATGGCCCTGTCCATTCGGATAGAGAGCGAAACCGGGCATTGTTCGGCGAAGACGCGATTGCGGGGGAGCTAACAAAGATCGTTTTTCAAGTACCGTAGCGCCCGGTGTCGAAGGTATGAAAGCCGGAACAAAGAATCGCATTCACTGGTGATATTCCCCGTCTATCTTCATGAATCCACCTGCAAAGTCCCCCAGGTATGCTATCTTCAACAAGTCAAGCGGCACGAGAGATGAGGTACCGACACGTCATCACGTGAAAGTTGGAGTGGGGGACACCTTGTCGCCTAAGGCAGCGACCTGGAATATGTGACCATAGCCCTAACCACCTGTATTTAGACCTCAGGTTAAATCAACTTGGCAAGATATATCTGTCTTCCAGCTATGAAACAGGCACACAGTTCCTTGGGTGGTATGTACTAAAATACGTAAATGTCAGGAGGATCAGCACGACTGTGTTGTGATCATTATTGAGTTGCTGAGCCTGTGCGGAATCATACCTACAAATTAATATAGAGAATACATTGTAAATAAAAGAAAGGGACCAGATTCATCTTCGGCTAGATACAGAAACAACAGAGGGCATTGGAACCTTAGGGGATAAAATGGATGAAGAGCTGACAACCAAGATCGACAAATCAGGCTAATGTAGCAGAGCCAATAAAAGGAATCCTCCGACGCTCGCCTAGATTCGAGGACCAAGCATCAAACCCTCAACGCGTTACAACAACCTCAATGGGAAACTGGTGCCAATTACGCCCATATTAGGTGTGGACATCATGAAAGGACCTTGTAAACCCAATAGCTGGCTATTAACGGTAGAATGAAGCTGGGTTGGAGTTAGGTGTGACTCCGTGCGATGGGTTGTAAGCTTGGTAGCCTCCTGCTCCAGGTGCTAGAGAGGGATACGGTGACGGTGTTGACGCTGTGCCCGGAACAGGCGGTGGTTGATGCATTGGTGCTTGTTGGTGGGAAGGTGGGCTTGTAGGGTAAGGGGGCTGTGGTTTGACTGCATCTTCAGGGGCATAAGGTGGGTTTTCCTGTTGTGGTTGTTGCGGCTGCGGAAAGTGTTGTTGAACAGCCGGCGGAACTTGACCGCTAGGGAGGTATGGAAGTCGTTGACCTGTGGAAGGATGCTCGACAGGGGAATCATAAACTGATGTTCCTAGTTCTTGTGGGTGCTCATATGTGGATTCTGGTCGATGATGCACAGGTTGATACGGTGCCCCAGCAGGGGGTGTACGGTTGCGTGGATCGGGTGATTGGGACGCTGGAGGGTACATGGGCGTTTGGTCTGCACCATAATGAGGGGATGTATCAGGCGGCTGTGATTGGGTCTCTTCTCATGACGTTAGGATTATCTCCTGCTGATTGTGTCCACTGGTGATCACAAACCTTGAGGGCGAGGACTGAAGTATCGTTGAGGACCGGACTGCGGAGGGCCTTGGGGATAGCCCATGGACGCCGCAGGTCCAGGATACCCATACTGGGATGGACCAGGCCTGCCATATGGAGGCTGGGTGGGCTGCGACATGGATGCCTCGAGAAGAGATTCGTAGTCTCTTCTGGCTTTGATAAACTTCTCATTAAGCTGTGTGAACTCATCTGAATGCACATTAGTGATCGAGCCTAGAACGAAAACTTCAAGCAACTGTACCTTTCTTCTGTGAATATTTGCCGATGAGTTCGATCAACTTAGGTCGAATGGCCAAAGTCGAATGATACAGGGCTGTGATTTCCTCATTATCCTGGACGTTCGGTTCAGTACTACGCGTGCTGAGGAGTGTCAACAACTTCTCAACGTTCTTAATTTGTCCAAACACCTCCCCCTCCATTTGAGCTTCCCGCTGTAACTCTTCAACCGTGGGGTCAGGAAGCTTTTCGACATAGTTGAGGGGGAAAATTCCTGTTTGTCCTCTTAGTGAGCCTTTCCACCAATCCTTATACACGGACTCAAGGACTGCAATGACATCGCCTCTGCGAAACTGTAGTTCACCGGGTTCTGAAGGCTGGAAGTCGTAGAGCGCTCTAACTCGCGACACAGTGGCAGCAGAAGTACCAGAGGGGACTGCCTGATGTGCCGGGGCTTGTGTCTGGTTGACTGGGGCAGTGGTGGGAGTACTCGATTCCGCCTGTGGCTCGGGGGCGATAGGATTCTTTTCTCTAATTGAGAGTGCCAATGCCATCTGCAATTCCTCTTCTTCCTTCTGGCGATCCACATCCGTTATCTCTGTTTTAACAGGTTTGGAAGGGGGCTGCAGGTTCGGGTCTGCGCGGTTAGACCATAAGCAATGGGTTCATCCATATAACAACCAACCAGTGACTTACTCTGTGTCTTTAACTTTAGGTACGCTTGCTCCATGATGCCGAAATCTGGATTGTTAGAGAACATCTCTGTCCACTCCTGCATACGCTCTAGAATCTTTGACTTGACCTGCTGGTGTGTGTTCTGCAGGAAACACTGTTAGAATTTGTATCCATTGCATTATAGCGAGTATACGTACTCGGTCACCCGCAAGGCGGAGGAGGGCATCAGTGAAACTCCTAGATGCCAGTTCACGGTGTATCTTTGGGCCACAGTTTTGTGCTAAAGCATTGGCCAGCTATGGCAAACGTGAGGATTCATCCAAGACCTGTTTTATTCCAAAGAAGGGCACAAACCTCCAAAGTATATAATTGTACATTGGCATTTCTATGCGCCAGTCTCTTGATCAGGGCGGCAACGGCATCTTTCGCACTGAGATCCCAGGTACGATATCAGCACAAGTTTGTAAAGAGTACTGGTAGACAAGACCTCAGGACACCAAATGATGTGGCTTACCCAGATTCCTCAGCTGCAACTTTGTCACAGACATCCTATTCACCGAGAAAAAAAAATCAAATCAGCACATCGAGACTCATTTGGCACATATCTGAAGTGTTCGACGAGGTCCCATACAAGAATATATTCCCAGTTCTCCGATGTCAGGTTCTCGTCAGTCGCCTTGGCTAATTGAGTAAAATAGAATAATATGTCAGCGAACCATTTAAGGCGACCGGACTGATTCCTCATCAAAACATTGTATAACAAGAGAAGGGAAGAGCAACTAGAACATCATACCGACTGCGTCATCGAATGCGTTCTGCTGTGCGCGGAACATGATTAGAACGTTTGGCCTCAAGCTATCCCAATTGGCGACAACAGATAGAACAATATATCGCTTATCCGAGTGCGTAACAACGGAGGTTTGCGATCAAACTAGGTATTGAATCGTTTGCAGGTATCATGGATCGACCGAACTAGATGCTAGGCACTGAGCGTCTTAATGATTTCCAGAACCCTGACGAACACCCGATGCGGGGAACCGGCCAACAGTATTGAGACGTAAGGCTTCGATCCGCTCGTTACTGAGTAGAGTAGTAGTGGTGGTTATTTATCTCCTAGGGGATATATTAATAGGGAACAGACTCCCACTAGCACTTTAAGGGGTATCAAAGATCACGAAGGAACGTGGAAGGCCTCGGAGATTCAGTGGAAGGCTGCAACTGATATCAGCCTGATCGCGCAGGCGGAGAGCTGCGCCTCTGACGCTGACTGGCCGCGCGCTACGCCTAAATAAGCGAGTTCGGGCTTTAGGTACTGTACTGTACGGAGTACATACATACATACATACATACATACATATACATACATATCTCCAGGTAGGTTCAGCGTAGTACTTGTATGATGATATACCCTTGACTGAAACTTATTACTAGGCAGGTACCAACTCAGAAACGGAATATATCTCTGTTAAGAAGGCATTCTCCATTAGATAGGTACCTATTGTCCTTGTAGGTACATACCTAGCCCAGGAAGACTTCCATATTTGTTCAATTCATTGAATAGTATAGGTAAATACCAATACTCAAATACAGGTATCACCTGGCATTAGGTGTCAATTGAAATACGTGTTATCTAACCAGAAACAATAAAGCCGCTACCTAACGTGACGGTGCCCTAACAGACACCAATATTTTGTTTCGTTTTCTGGAGGCAGGACATTCTTGGACTACCTTCAAGAGTATCTACGTACTAGTAGTGATTGCTGAGGTCACTGCGGGATGAAGGAAAAGTGGTCGGAGAGACTATGGAACCCAGGTCGATTGAGCAACCAAGAATTTGATTCTCAAGAGCACCATATACATATTACTTTAGTATGCCCAAAGTCCTTTCGGTCTTAGATCCTACCTACTAAATAAAGGCGGATTTGGAAATGTGCACAGAGATGAAGAAGAAAAACAAGTTCGGACCCTTTTGATTTTGGCACAGACTCTAGGTCAGCCAGGAAAGTCATCTGGATCAGGAGAGTAAGTTGCAGAGGAAGCCATATATTAAAGCAGGGAGAGACCCAGCCGTGCCATTGTATATGCCACCCAAGCCAGCCAGACATAAATACCTATTCATTATGAACAGCCAGCTCCTGCTGATATGAGCTTTTTTAATTTTCACCTCCCCGCAGTGTCCATACAAAGCAGTTGCCAGCAAATAACAATAACAAGATCCCATAGAGGATGTACAGTGCTTTCCATCACCCCACGCTTGAAGCTTTGGTGATGATAAAAAAGAAGAACGAGATATGCGAGGTAACGCCATCACAATCAGAGGATATTTCGAACATCAAATAAGGTGGGAATTTTTTTTTCCTTCGTAAAACCCTGTCGAGGTAGGAAAGCAAGGGGTAACGCAAAACCATTAATCATCGCCGTCTATGAGATTTAGATCCAGAAGATGAGAAACAAACACAGGTCGTCACGAGAGATTTTGCCATTAAGCGGTAGCAGCATGTCATGGCCCAGCAAGATATAAGAAAACATCAGGAGTAAAGGGTATCTGGAGGTGAAGACAGAAGGCATCGAAGTATATAGAGACAGTCACGTGCTACGGGGCTCAAGGGCCCCCTTTCTGGGCTTTCTCCTGGGCCCTGCTGAGCCGCGCGGCTTTCACGAGGGGTGCTAGATGGGATAGAGGCGCGCAGAAGGACATAAAAGGATGCTGTTCACAAACTGTCAGCGGTGACTCCACCAACCGGCAAACAGGAGACATACCTTCAGTAAGTCGTGGGCCGAGGCTCTCTTTTCGGGGTCAACTTTCAGTGCAAGATGCAAGAAGTCTCGGAAAACTGGTGACAAGTTATGCTCATCCTTGATCGTCGGAGTTCCATTCGTTGCGATCAAGTATAGCGCCCGCAGAGGCGACTCAGTGAGATACGGAGGTTCACCTTCGATCATCTCAATAGCCATAATCCCCAAACTCCAAATGTCGACTTTTCGACCATACTCCTTTCTCGTAACAACTTCCGGGGCCATCCAGTACGGTGTGCCGACCATCGTGTTTCGCTTATTATGCGATTCATTGATTTGGGCGCAAAAGCCAAAATCGGCTGTGTATGGCGTTAATATGAATCGTTGAGACACACACATCGCAAGAAACTTACTCAATTTTATATTGCCGTCCAACGACAAAAGAATGTTATCTGACTTGATATCACGGTGAATCACACCTTTCGAATGAAGGTGCTGCAGTCCATTCAGAGTCTTTTATGAAAAAGAGTCAGGATCTGGAGTGTGTGTAAATTTGGGTATTCTCAGGGAACTCACTTCTCTGCAGACGGCAGCAATCTGCCCTTCACTCATAATATTGAAAGTAACCACATCGGTAAGACTGCCACCCTCCATATATTCCATCACAACCCAGAGATCCAGACCATGAAGGTAACTGTCCAGGAAATTGACTATGTTTTTGTGCTTACTGTCTTTCATGACGAGAATCTCATTGATAATAAGATCCTTCTTCGGTTGCAGATCAAGGTTCATCTGCTTGATGGCAACACAACTGTTTGTTCCATTATGGTACGCGGTAAATACGCCACCAGAGGCACCCTGGCCAATCTTGTTTAGATTGTAGTACATCTTCGTTGGATCTCCGGGTGTGCAAATAGCGACCAACCGTGACCGTATGTCCATGACATTGCTCTGACGAGCCCGTTGCCGCGGGCGAGCGGCAGGAACGGCACGCGTGTTTTGTTGAAGCGCAGTAGATGAATCTTCCGCCGGCGATGCATGCTGCGGAGTCGGTTGTGCCATCTGCTTCTGTTCCGGTCGCTGTGCTTGCTGTTGGCGTAGGCTTCGGCTACGGTCAAGCTGCTTGCTTGCAATTGCTTGCTGGGCCGCGGCCATTGCTTGCTCCTGCTGTTGTTGGTACTGTGTCGGCGTAGAGGCAACAGATGGTGGCACCCTTGGAGTCGTTGTGCCGTTGGCCTTGGAGTTTGATCTGCTGAGCTGCGGCCCAGACGGTAAAGGTTCGGATTCTGGGATGGGCGGTGTGCTGAACGGTTGAGAATTCTCGGGGATCGTCACGAACTGGGGCCAGGCATCTTGAGTCGATCGTGTCACAATGTATGAGGCAGCAGTTGGGGGTTGAGGAGCAGGCCGGGCAGGTGTCATACTGCCAGCCGTTGGAGGCTTAGGAGGAGCCCGGTTGGGCACCAGGCCCCCAACAGGTAATGGCATTCCCTGTGTTGATGCTGGAACACCACGGGGTATTGGGGGTGGCGCTCGCGGATTTTCAAAACTCCCCTCATGGTTCTGTGGGAAACGAGGACTCGTAGGAGATGAGGCTCGCTGTCCGACGGTGCCATAGGGTGTCGAACCACCAGAGATGGGCTGTGCCGAGGGAGTGGTGACAGGTTGATGTTGGGGATACGCGTGATCAAACTTGTGCCAAACCTCATCGTCCCCTTTCGCATTCTTTTCGTAGAATCTCATGATGTCCACCATAGTCTGTGGATGCTCCTCCTGCTCCTTCTTCGAGATACCGCTCTCCTGCAATAGCCGTTGCCATTCTTTGGGCAGGCCCGTGAATTGGCCCGTCTGATTGTCATAGCCGACATGTGTGACATGAACGGGGTTTTCTGGTGCGGAGATCTTAATGCCACGAGGGGAGCCTAGCATGCTATTGACGAAGCTGGAGAAGCTGGCCTTCTTACTTCTCCCCACCGGTTTGACCCCATTTCCCTCATCGGAATACCGTTTCGGATTGGTTGAGCGATCGCTGTCCGTTCTGTTTACTAAGGCGTCCATACGGTTGTGTAGAGCGGTGAAGCTAGCGGACTGCCTAAGCCCTCGTACGTCGGGAGATGTTTGAGACCGCAACGTCGGGGGTTTCTCGGTCGGTTGTCGATCGAACTCGGTCGTAGTTTCTTGCAAAGCACCTAACATACCCCGTGAATCAAACGGGGCACCGATCAATTCATCTGAGCTTCGATCGTTGAGTGAGAATCGTCCAGAAGGGGGTGGACGAGATTTTGTCGTATTAATGTTGCCAGAGAAGTAGCCAGATTCGTTGGTTGCAAGAATCGGTGATGGTCCCCCACTCGTCTGATCAAGAGAGGATGAGGAAGAACCGTATGCGTTGGATCTCGTGCGCGAATGTTCTCTGCTCCTACTCGCAGAAGTTCGCGGATACACGGGCGCGGATGGGTGTCGTTTTAGTGACGTGTTGCTCTGCTGACTTTTCAGAATGCGTGAACCGATACTAGGAGGATCCTTGTGAAGCTTGCTTGACGGCCGTCGAAATTTGAGAGAAGCAAAACTATCGTGATTCATGACGTGCGGATTTTAGGGGAGGAGGAGGGGGGGTTCCAACAAGTCGGGCGGTTTGGTGGTGACAGGGTAAGTGCCGCTAGGCTCAATGATGGGCTTGATTGGAGGGAGGGGGAAAGCCACCTGGGGTGAGGCGGTGCTGGGTTTCTGGCTGGGCTGTCAATTTCAAACGGATTCCAGCGGATAAGACTGTGGAACTTGGGGACAATGTCCGGGGTTTGGTTATGTGATAGTGATACTGTATGGTAAGATGAGTCCACTGAAACGAGGGCTGTAGTTGACTTAGTTGGAGCAATGAGGGGATCGGGGATGCAAGAAGATCCAGATAGCGATGCAAGGGAGGGCGCGAAAAGAAAGCTGCCGCGGGCTACCGTCAACCAGTGGGAGTGGTTAGCACGTGGAGAGCCGCTCCATGGATGGATCAGAAACAATGAGCGTCCAGCAATTAATTTGATAGTACAGAGTAGTAAAAGTAGAACTTTAAAGGCGGTGACGGGCTTTACAACTCCGAGAGGGGGAATGAAAGGGGAAAATATGCAACAATACGGAGTACGGAGTACTGAGTACTGAGAGAATGAAAATCAAAATCAAAATGAATAGAATAATCAGGGGAGAGAGTTTTTTTTAAAAAAAAAAATAAAAATAAAAATAAAAAGAAAAAAGAAAAATAAATAAATAAATAAATCAATAGAAT
>ML739070.1:0-125860 GCA_009193565.1 Aspergillus coremiiformis | reverse complement strand
TATAATCTAATTAGCTAGATATCTTACTACATGTTAAATAAAGTATATACTAGCTATATATATTATTTACTAAAAAAAGTAAAAAAGTTATTAATTTAATATTATACATAGATTACTAGATATATACTAGGAATTCTGTATATTTATATAATTTAGATATATAATTCTATAAATCTATCTATATCAATCACTAAGTTCTATAATTAATGACTTATATCTATAGTATTTTTAGATCTTAGTATAGAAGAGCTAATTAAAAAATTATTAATTATATATATATAAAAAAGATCTAGAGATTTTAGAAATTAAAAGTTCTTAGGATTTAAATAAATTAAATAAAGTTTTTAATAATATAGTAATTAGATTTTTAAGATTTCTAGAATCTCTAGCCTTGATATTATTACTTTAGACTAGTATAGTATCTTTTTTAATATAGAAATCAATTATTTTAATTATTTAAATAAAGTATTAAATAAAGCACTTTTTTATTTTTATTATTTTATTTTTTTGTATATAAATTAATATATGTATAGAACTATTAATTTTATTATTTTAATTTCTTACTACTTTCTATTTAGATCTAACACTGGGTAGAGAGATCCAAATAGCTTTACTAACTAGATTAGATTTAGTAAACAGTCTAAATAGCTTTTTAGAAGGTCCTTTTAACACGACCCTATTTATTTCTTTATAGATTTAATTAACTCATAAGCCTAGGTTTTTTAAATAAAAAATAAGCTTTAGTATAAACTCAGGATATTTAGATCTAGAGTTTTTTTTAGATCTAGATATCTTAAAATAATAATATTTCCATGGAATGCTAGAAAAGGTTGAAAAATTTTAATATAGTAAGGTTATCAGGTGATCGGAGAATCGGCTTATAACTTCTGGTAGGTGATTGGACTTACTAAGTGTGATTCTGCCTTAATGTCAGCCATCTGCCCGCTGAGCTAAAAGGTTCAACAAAATGACTTGATGATATCAAGTCGTTCGCACAGATGGTATATATACCAGCGATCCCATACCAATTACGCTTGCATCTCACGTACCCGGTACACTCAGGATCACCTAAGTATATTATAGAATAAGAATATTTAATTCTTTATAAGTAATATCTGGAATTTAAAATCTTAGTAATAACTTCTTCTATAATTAAAAGATCTATCTTTATAAATATAAAGCCTTGATCTAGTCACACTTTCTTAATTACCAAGCTCTCCCTTATAGAAAGAATTACTCATTTATGAGTAATCTCCTGTATCACAATGGATTATCAGGGAACAACATGTATTCTTGCTTGGTTGAAGCTTCATCACCATAAGCATTGCCAATGAATGCTAAGATATCATCAGTGTAACAATCAAATGACCTTGTTTGGGGATAAAATGTTTTCAGTGAAGAGATTTCTCTTTCATTATGACTCATTAGCTATTGAATGAGAACAAAGAAGGAAAATAGATATTCTTTAGAATGATAGTTCTGTTTCTGCAGAAACAAAGTAAAGTACAATAGAAATAGTAATTAACTACAATAATGGTAGCAGAGGAAAATGAAATCTATAGTTGGTTCTGGTCATGGCAAGACATGTGATTGTGCCATCAGGTCTTTTGTTTCATGAATGCACTAAGTTGTTGTTAGATCTTATCAATCTTTCTAGATAAGTAAGCTTAAATAAATTAGTTTCCTTCCCCAGAATATTCGACAGAATCCCATCATTGTCCTTGGGAGAGTGTACAGAGAAGTCTTGTTAGTTGCTCTATTCCATCATAGTGATAATGATCTCTATAAACAGCTGATTCAAAACGTTCGGAAAGAGAGCGTGTGAAAGAATAGTTAATGTGCTGGCCCCATGTATGGAACGGAGGGTTGCGGTGATGCCATGGCAAAATGGCTTGAAGACTATGACTTCCCTAGACCTTGGGTGGCATGATGATATAAATCTCAAGTACTAAGGTCATCCCCCTGCATCTTGTGATCTAATCCATCATGCATTATATTGACATCCTGGTCAAAAGTCCTCCAGAGACGAAAGGTAGTGGCCTAGAAAATTGGTGGAGAAGCTAAGATTCGATCACGACTTTGATTGGAAGAAGTTGGCCAGTCTGGGGTAAACGCTGGACAGCTTTTGTCCTGATAGGTAGTGTTTTTCAACGTCATCCATGGCGTCCATGGGAATTCAGTGAAGGTTCTATGAATCGATTGGTAAAAGAATGCAGAGACATGGTATAAAACCAGTCCTCCCAAGGAGAATCTGACAGTTTGCCAGTTTTCGAAACTGGCATTAGCCATAGCATCTATTGAAGATACACCAACATGGAGAAGTCCGAAGAGAAAACAATTACAGAGGTATCACGAGCTCTAACGCAGCTAGAGCAACAATTAGATCCCTCAGATATCGAACGTCTAGGACGACAGCGTCCTCCATGCTTCTCTAATATATGGTCCGAGCTAGCCTTCGGATTTTCCATCGTGATGTCCCAGATCCTCGCAGTATGGCTCTCACTTATTCTAGCCTTGGATGGCAGAGGAGCTAACTTGTCTGGTCACAGGAATACTGCATCTCTGGGTCCAACGTTCTTATTCCCACGTTAGTCAAGGAACTGCACATTCCAGCAGCTTCGGTTGTGTGGCCATCGACCGCACTGTCCATCGTTGTTGCCTCAACGCTTCTCATATTCGGTCGACTTGGAGAGATGTACGGGGGATATGTGCTCTACGTTGCTGGAGTTGGCTGGCTGACCGTCGCATCCACCATAGCTGGATTCTCTCAGACCTGGCTAATGCTAATTATCTGTCGAGCGCTGCAAGGCTTCGCTCTTGCTGCATTCCTCCCATCGGGGATAATGATCCTGGGAAGCACATATCGACCCGGTCCGCGAAAGAATTTGGCCTTTAGCGTTTATGGCGCATGCGCAGCGTTGGGTTTTTTCGCCGGTGTTTTCTTTTCAGGTTTGTGCAGTCAGTTTACGACCTGGAGATGGTATTACTTCCTCGGAGCTATCCTCTCCGCCATCACTACCATTTCCTCGTATTTCTCCATTCCAAGCGATTATGCAGAAAGGACGCAGTCGAAAGTTCGAATGGACTGGGCTGGGTGCTGCCTTTCGATACCAGGCATCGTCATGCTCGTGTTTTCGATAGCGGAGTGTTCCTATGCGCCACAAGGTTGGCGAACACCATATATCCCTATTTGCTTCTCGTTGGGAATCGTTTTTTTGGGCATCCTGGTCTATGTTGAAGGATGGGTGGTCAAAAACCCACTGCTTCCAGGAGACTTGTTCGCGGTCAAGTACATAACCCCGCTGGTCATTTCATTGTTTTTTTTATACGGGAGTCTCGGCATCTATCTATTATATGCCAACCTATAGTAAGCTAATGCTCAACTTTCTCCCTTTTCGTCGACTTTCAGCTTATTGTAACTAGCATGTCCGAGATAATGGGCGCCGGTCCGATGCAAATAGTAGCGTGGTCAGCCCCTATGGGAGTTGGAGGTCTCATCCTGTCGATAACAGGGGGCCTTATCATGCATAAGATATCGGGCACGATCCTGATGTTTATCTCCTGTGTCGGATACGCTGGCTCTGGACTGTTCTTTGCCCTCATCCCGAAAGGCGGGATATACTGGGGCTTTCTTTTCCCTGCGATGATTTGCGCCACGGTTGGGATTGATCTCAGCTTCAACATTGCCAACATATTCATCACTACGAATATGCCCAAAGCCAAACAGGGGTTGGCGGGGGCATTAAATAATTGTACTATCCAACTTGGAAATGCCATTTGTCTCGGATTCGCTGACATGATCAAGTCGGAAACAGGGTATCTCGGCGAATTCAAAAGCTACAAAGCTGTTTTCTGGCTCCAGACGGGGCTGGCACTGGTTGGCGCGCTTCTCGTTGTGTTCTTCGTACGGATTCATCAGGCCAAGAGTGATTTGACCGTGGATGAGAGAGAAGAGCTGGGGCGCAGAGAACAGGTCCTCATAGTGCGGGAATGTGAAGAGAAGATATGATTGAGATATATGATGTATTGGATCTCGTAAATGTTCAAGTTTTCAATGTTCTGGAGTGACGACGACATGAATTAGTCTACTAAAGTTCCACCGTAGCATGTGAGTTGTCGTTGCCTGAAAAGTCAGGGTGAAAACGGTAGAAAGGCGGTGAGATGAGAACCCTCAAAACATCCCCGCAAAACTTCAGGCAACTAGTTGTCAACGACGTCAGTCACCCCCAAATTCCTCCCGAGTCCACCAAGATGAAGATCAATTATATCGGAGTGAGTTTTTGACGGTTTATACTGTATGGTGTTATCTATCTAACACGCTCCCGTGTTCCAAAGATCCTACAGAATGCCCAGCAGCCGGCAGTGGAGCTGTGTGCGGAGCGCGAGCTCAGCAGCTACTCGCGCTTCACCAGGGGTAGCATCAGCGAGTTCATGACCATGTTCAGCAAGACGGTTGCCGAAAGAACCAAGCCGGGTCAAAGACAAGATATTCAGGAGCAAGGCAAGTTCTTTCCCTTGCCTACTGGCCACGACAACTTCACCCCCTGACCGCCCTCAGATTTCACTTTCCACGTGTATTCGCGGACCCAAGGCGTCGCCGGCGTCATCATCAGCGACAATGAATATCCCTCCCTCGCCGCCCATCAGATCCTCTCCAAGATCCTCGACGAGTTCCTCTCCCTCAACCCCAACGCGGGTACCGCCACCCAGCCGATCTCCTTCCCCTCGCTCAAGACATACATCTCGGCGTACCAGGACCCACACCAGGTGGACAGTATCATGAAGATTCAGAAGGAACTGGATGAGACCAAGATCGTTCTTCACAAGACTATCGAGAGTGTCTTGGAGCGTGGCGAGAAGATCGATGACCTTGTTAATAAGGTACAACTTCCTTCTACGATGCTTTCGACTCGCGAGTGAAAGAAAGGTGCTAACTGGGTTTAGAGTGAGGGTTTATCCTCACAATCTAAGATGTTCTACACCTCCGCAAAGAAGCAGAATAGCTGGTAAGGGAAGATCAGTCCCTTCTCCATGTCCCGATACTGACGTTGTTTAGTTGCATCCTCATGTAAGATATATCCCCCGGCAACGGAGACGGAAGGCCTCAACATCACAGCGACAGTGTCCTTGGAGGGCTTCTCGATGTCATGGTTGCTTAATTTCATTTTGTTCGGAGCGTTGTCTTTCTTTATTGCAGCTATAGTTGGCATTCGCTTTGTTTTGATACAGTAAGCTATGTGCTTAATTTGGTACACGCGCAGAGGGACGAACTATATTTGAAAGGTTGAATGGAAGATTATGAACAGAAATGTCAAGAGATTTCCAATTTTACACTGCCACACCTTTTGTAGAATCTCATTTTTTGCGGAACGGGGCCAATCTTTTATCAGCTTATCATCTCTACTAAGTGGACCCCTACTTTATAGATATTAGTAGTACGGAGTACAGACGACGTATATGGTCAGCTCCACAAGGGCTGAAATTTACAAATCGTTACGAAACACGTTGACAAACCCAGACTCACGGCACCGATAAGGATGAAACATTCAGATCTTGTCTTATAAGCTGACCGGTGCCGCTGTCTTGGCTTCACGACTGGCCATCCAAGTTCCACGTTGGAAGTGAGTCGTGACATGATATTTTCCGAGTTATGTCCGAGGTGGGCTTATCTTTCGGTGACAAAAAAAAAGTAGAAAACCTAAAATAAAATCACTCTGGGACTCGGGACTCAAGGCAATCAGAGAAAATTTCTCCCTCGTTAGTCGTGACTTGTTCCTCTGTACGGAGTAGTCTGGAGATCATGCGGAGATTAGGGCACATTAGGGCAGGACAGGGCAGGGCAGCCCCCTTAGGGCATCTCCACCCAACCCTGTACTGCCACCCGCCAATTCGCTCTCAACCTCAACCTTCTAGAAGGTGATCCACTGCTAATCTCAGTCGGTACGGAGTAGAGAACTTGAAGCTTGCATTTTCATTGCTTTCAGGATTCGGCATGGCGCCAACTGCCCAATACCCCGACTATAACCGGGTTCCGGCCCGGTCGCGTCTAATTGGTTCTGCGCGCCGAATCTCTCATGCGCTGTTGTAAATCTTGTGGGCTTGACAGTTGGCCGTCATTGGCATCCTACTTGTACATGGACTGTTGTTCATATAGCCCCTCCTTCACCTATGTCTCTCTTTTATCGATCCCTAGGTTCCTTCCTTTTGTTCATCATTCATTATCCAGTATACTCCAGCGTTTGAGCGAGAATAGTACTCTAGGTGAGTCCGCTGCGGTCCGCACCCAACCATATCTAACAAACTTGTCTAGACTACGATTGTTACCTATTCCTTTGATTATTTTCCCATTTCCTCCCGAGAGTTATTAGACGCACACCGCTACACACGTGAATCAACGTGCTCCGAGAACAACCTGCTTTACGCCAGTAATATAATATATGGATTGACTGTCTGGACCTGCACGACACCGAAAGAACGTTGCCGAAATCGCCATGGAACAAGAATTCCCCATTCAACAAGCATTCCCATTTCGCATGCGGAACCGCTTAGCGGAACTCCTCGCGGCAGATGTGTTAGTTGCTGCAGGCTCAGCATCGCTCATCACTCCGGCTGTCATGATCCTTGACCGGTATGTTGGACGAGCTTATCCACAAGAATTTACCCTGTACCAAGGACTGAGGCTATGCAATCACTCAACAGCCACCAAGCATCGTTACTGACAGAGCCCTAGACTTGTTGTGGAGAAGTCCTCACACAACCAGCCTCTCTTCCCAGCCTTCCGCCGACATCTGTGGCTCTCTATCACCCAGCCAACAGCCTTCCTTACCTCCCGCCCGAGTCTTCTCGTCTGGAGCCTCTACACCGCAACGTTCACAGCAGCAAATGCTACGGAGACCGTCCTGGACCGAGTTTACCCCGAGGTGGATCACGCAATCTCAGGCATGGCAACGTTCCTATCTACATTCATAGTCAACTCGTCCGTGGGCATCTGGAAAGATGTTAAATTTGCCCAGCTCTTCGGTCACCCACCCGCTCCACAACCTACCAACCCCCTTCTCAATCCTATAGCTGCCTCGAAAAGCGGCATCCTCCGCCGCGCCATCCGCACCCTGCCATTAGCGACCTACTCGGCCTTCCTTCTCCGCGACGGCCTCACCATCTTCGGCTCCTTCAGCCTCCCCGCCATGGTGTCCAGCTCCATCCCCGACTGGATTGCCTCCCGCGAATACGCCAAGATCCTGTTCGCTCAACTCGCGATTCCGGCGTCCATCCAACTGGTTAGCACTCCCATCCACCTCCTCGGCCTGGACCTTTACAACCGGCCAATGCCACTCCCCGCCAGCGACCGCATGGCACGCGTCAGCCGGGACTGGATTGGTGCGTCTCTGACACGTATGTGCCGGATTATCCCGGCCTTTGGCATCGGCGGATTTGCCAATACCGAAGGGCGGGCATTTTTGCACCAGCAACTGCATTCACGCGGGGAGGAGGATGAGAATGAAGGCTGAGTGATTTATCGTATCGCGAACAATCACTCCATACGGCGATTGGATTGGCCGATCCACTCGGCTACCCTAACCCTAACTTGAAGACGATAAAACCTCCGTACCCACTCACCTGACCGGGCCGGTTCCCATGCGGTGAGGGACGACAAGATTGAACTCTTTGGATGATTTTTTTTGTTCGGGTCATTCATATTACACGGTGTGCTGGAGTCTGGTGCCGGATGACCTCCGCGGAAAAGGCTTTGGGCTCACTAGAGCACTGTATAGAGATACATAGATATAGACATTTTCATAGAGCAAGATACCAGTGATTACAATAGACCAATTGAACCATAGAGATAACCCAAATCAGCCGTGATGGAACGTTAACTGAGAGGTAATCCTTTATTTTACTCCGTACTATCAAAGCAAACCAAAATCGATAACTTTGAAAGCATTAGACCATTTCTGGCTACGCATTTATCGCATGGCCATCTTCATAACCGTTGTGCTTTCCTGCAAATACTAGACATCGAGCGTTTGTGGCGACACTTGGTCACATTCTCGAAGCTGCATAGTGCTTCGGTGCTCGTTTTGCAGAGCCGTAGTAGTAAATAGTATACTACCTGGATAATCCATTGGCGACTTGCAAAATCCCAACCACCCTGGCCCATTAGACGATGACGATATGGAAAGTACGTCGAGTCCGCAGATGAGACCACCTGGTTTACTAGTCATCGCGCCTGTCCCCCTTTATCTATTTTTGTTCGAATGAAAGCATTTTTCCCTTTTGGAGCAATCCACGAGCCATAGTATGTAATTATCCCTAAGTATCTACTAAGTACATCTACCGTCTACCTCAAGGTCAGACTGCACAACCACTACAATAGAAATTGTCTCGCAGAATCCTCCAAAGGTAATTCAGGATCCCCTGTGGAGCCCAGCACGACCAACCCTATCAATTCGATCCATCACGGCTAATATCGCCGATCGCAGGACCGCTGATCATTCTCGAACCATCGGCTCCGGGAGCGTTGTATGCCCTGGCGAGGTAGTTTATGGCGCCTTGATTTCCCCTTCGGATATAATCTCATTCGCGAATCGACATTGCAACTAATCCCAGCTGTGGACGATATCCTCGACCGACGATCGTGAATCACTCAACCCACTGCCCAGCAAAGTCCAGGAAATTGAACTATCCGACTGTTATAACCAGGCTGCGTTGATGTTCCGAGAGCCGAAACAGGCTGCGACAGACCGATCGACCTCATAAATACCCTACACGTCGACCCTCGCGTATCGACAAGGCTGTTATTATGATCGGCAGGACCCAGTCGACCCAGCAAACCCCCTTTAATTCAAGTTTCCAGAACCCCAATTTTGGGTCGCGGGGGTGTATCAACCGGGCTGATCCTGTGGTGTGTTGTATCTGCAGTGTATTTACACGAGGGCAAGTCTTTAAATTGTGAGCTTGAGTATTCAAGGAAATAAGTGATAGCCGTTAGAGACTGGTGGTCTGGATTTTGGGAATCTTGACTCGGGCAATGATGACTCTGATTGCCTCGTAGTAAGATTGTTATATATCATTTTGACCATGCAATCACAATACCAGCTGACACGGAGGCCTTACCTGGTATTAGATTATGGCGTCGACCTGTCAGAAAACTATTTTAAGCTCTATATATACGTTTATACAAGTGTATTCGATCGATTGCGAATGTAACCGGTTTACTCCGTACTCTGTAAGCAGTCTAAGCAATGTGGAGCGATCTGATCGACGCACGCAATTTACCCACGGGCCCACCCAACATCGTAGAAATAAAATATGCCGATGGAAACGGTCCGACCGTTGCGTTTGATTCCTGCGGAGTGGTCATGTACTAGCTTGGGCTTGGGCTTGGGCGTGGTATATGTATCAGGGCTCCCGTCTGGACTTGAGGGCACTTGTAAATCCTAACAGTATACTCCGTACTACCATTCCAACTCTAATATGGTTCGGAAGATGCGTGGTGCGGCACTTGTCTCGTTCGCTTTGCAGTCGCTAGCCCTAAGCTCGGGAGCGGCTGCGAGAGAGCCAGACTCATGTGTCTTTCGGGATGTGCCCACTATGGAGGACGCCTCGTTCGACTACATTGTGGTCGGCGGCGGTACGGCCGGTAATGTGATCGCTACGCGGTTGGCGCAGAAGTCGTTGAAGGTTGCTCTGGTCGAGGCCGGGGGGCAGTATGAATCCGAATCGATAGCGGCTGTCCCTGCTGCCGATGTGATCCCCGTGGGATCCGATCCCAGTACGAAAGCTCCCCATGACTGGGGATTTGTGGCGCAAAACGTCCCGGGGGCGAATGGACGCTCGATTCATTATGCGCGGGGGAAATGCTTGGGTGGTTCGTATGTACAGTACCGTCTTTGGCATTGCTTCGTGATATGCGCTGATGAACGTGTCCAGGTCAGCCATGAACTTCATGATCTATCAGCGGTGAGTATTTCTGATCGGAGCCAAGGGGATGTGTTAGCTAACTCGGTTTGAGACCGACGCGTGAGTCAATGGACAAGTGGGCGACCGCGGTCAATGATAGCAGCTATACCTTCGACCAGATGCTGCCTTATTTTAAGAAAAGTGTCCACTTTACGCCGCCCAACACAGAGTTACGGCCCCCCAATGCGACGGCGGGCTTTGACGCCACTGCGTACGACTCGCAGGGTGGTCCCCTGGAAGTTTCCTATTCGAACTATGCACTGCCCTTCTCCAGCTGGGTGAAGCGTGGGATGGGCGCAATCGGGATCCATGAAATCCAGGACTTCAATCTCGGCTCGTTGATGGGCGCGCAATACTGCGCTTCGACCATTAGCCCGAAAGATGAGCTCCGGAGCAGCTCAGAGTCCTCGTTCCTGGCATCCATCCCAGCTCCCTCGCTAACCACGTACTCGAGAACCTTGGCCAAGAAGATAATCTTTGACCAGAGCAACAAGGCAACGGGTGTGCAGGTGATGGGTCCGACGAATGACACATTTACCCTGCGCGCAAAGAAAGAAGTGATCATTTCTGCAGGCACTTTCCAGTCTCCACAGTTGTTGATGGTCTCCGGAATAGGGCCAAAGGAGGTTCTCGAGCAGCACGACATCGACGTACTCGCTGATCGCCCGGGGGTTGGGCAAAACATGTGGGATCACCCGGTTTTCGCGCCTTCATATCGCGTGACTGTGGAACCTGTGACTAAGATTTTCACGAGTCTTTCGACCATGGCCGACAGCTTGCTGAATTTCGCCGTCTCAAAAACTGGGCCGCTGACCAGCTCGGGGGCGGATTATTTGGCATGGGAGAAGATTCCCGAGAGTCTGCGGTCCCAGTTTACACCTCAGACGCAGAAGGACCTGGCCTCGTTTCCCAGCGACTGGCCAGAAGCAGAGGTATTTTCCCCTACTACACGGACCATAGAACTATCTCACTGACGATCCCGACGTAGTATATCCCGGGTGCGGGTTATGTGGGTAGCGCCAACTTACTGAATAGCCAGCCTGATGATGGATACGAGCGTGCTTCGATACTGGGGATCGTCATAACCCCTACATCGCGCGGCAATGTGACGCTGAAATCCGCCGATACATCCGACTTACCCATCATCAATCCGAACTGGCTCGACACGCAGTCCGATCAGGAAGTCGCTGTGGCAATATTCAAACGTATCCGACAGGCGTTCCAGAGCGACGCCATGGCTCCCGCAGTGATCGGCGACGAGGTGAATCCCGGACCCCACGTCCAGACCGATGCGCAGATCATGGAATACATCAAGAATAGCGTGATGACGCTCTGGCACGCCGTCGGTACCTGCAAGATGGGCACATCGGACGATCCGATGGCGGTCGTTGATAACGAGGCCCGCGTGTATGGCGTGGAGGGTGTGCGTGTGGTGGATGCCAGTGCCTTTCCATTCCTGCCCCCGGGGCATCCGCAATCAACCGTTTGTATGGTAGTATGATCTTGCGTATGGTGGAATGGACCGCTGACAATCGTGCAGATATGCTGGCGGAGAAGATCTCGGATGCCATTCTGGACGGATTGAATTGAGTCTCGTGCTCGATTTCAGCATTCTCTGAAAGAAGCGACTCCGACCTCTACAATAGGCAGGATGCGGATTCTCCGCTCGGAACTGCTAGGGCCCAGATTGTATAACCCATCGGGTCGGATGGACTCAGGGCGAGTGTACGCCCAAGCCGCATTGTGATGAGGGGCGACTTGTCCGGGTGGGGGGTAATTGGAAGGATCTGGTTTGGGGTCTAGTTGGGGCTGTGAATGCTTTTGAATGAACATTGCGAGGGGGGCCGAAGTGGTAAATTTCTATTAATATACTATGTGAGTTAAAGTCTTGGATTATTGACAAGGTATAGCTATGATAAGCATCTATCTTGACCAAAGTGGTATGGGAACGTATGATGCTAGCGTTGTCCGGAGGACTTTGGACAGTATGACTACGGAGTACAGGTCACTCCGATACCAAGCACACAGTGCATGATGATTCTTGCTGCCTAACGACAAGGAATCTTGATAGTGGAGCCACACAGAGTCCGTGTGGCGTGTTGGTTGCATCCTCATCTGAGGACGAACCATAGGGCGGGTTTTTATAGGGTACGGCAGGGGGATACCCTAACCAGTTACCCCCACAGGATTCACCAACAGATTATAAATATAAATTAGTTACTCCAGACTAAAGAAAAGAGTAATACATCGCCAATGAGACCAACACCGTGGCTCCACTCAAATACGGACGCATCACATTCAACCAATGGGTGATACACCCCGACTTGCAGAAGTACGTAGTACAGTACATAAGCCGTCGGCTTACTGCCTCTTGACGCCTCGACTGAGCTTCTCACCAATCCCTCCGTTTCTCGCCCTCTCGACATCAATCAAATCAACAGCTCGACATCGGACGCAATTATGCGTTGACGACACCACAACTCACCCGATCCAACCGACATCCTCTCCCGACCCTACCGTTCCCCATGGGTATCCCAACGGCGGGAGTCATCGTCATCGTCATCGTCGCCTGCCTGGCCGCCGTATCATTGGGGGCAGCGGTTTGGAAACACATGTATCCCAACGACGGCGACCGCAATCGATACCAGTACTCCCGCGACCAGGAGCTCTACATGCGATCAGTGCGGATGAAAACCCTCGGCGATTTCCACCGGGAAGCGCGGACCAAGGACCTTGAGTCTGCCGTTTGTATGCCGCTTGTTCTTGTGGGATTCGTGTTGTCGCAAAATACAGGAACTAATGGAGTCTGGGATCCGATCTAGATACGGAAGATGGTTCGTCGCGGCCTTGAGTCGCGTTGACGGTCGGTCTGTGGCCACGCTCACGGTGGAATGTATTATGTGGTTATGAATTGGACGTGGGGTTCTGCGGCGTTGTATGGCGTTGGTTATCGAGGGCTGGATGGGAATATCCTGGTGCTTGGGAGATATACAGATACCTTAGGGGAGTACATTCAATCGCATTCTCATCTCCCTTCTTTTTACCCTATGGTAAGGTGCTGAATGTAGGGGTGTCTTGATTCGGAATTCGCTCTCAACCTGGTGTCTTTGAAGCTATCGATAACACGGAGTAGTGGAGATAAGCTTAGGAGGGCTGAAGTTGGGTCCTTAGAGTTGCGACACCAGATGCCACACAACTTTTAAGTTCTAGAATCCACCGCATATAAAAAAAACAGCGATTCCACTGGGTAGTCCTCCACAGCAAGATCGAAAGCCGGACGAGAGTGGTATGTCGACTGTCTGTGGTAGGGGCTTGACTTCCTCATCTCAGGGTCGGCGAAAACGACACCGACGCCGCTCCACCAAAACAGCAAGATACACAGGGACCCCTGCTTATAATGGACAAGCATAAACGGCGCCTTTGAACCGAGTGCCAAGCCACCTTGCTGTAAGTCTCCTGTCAAGGATTAATCACTACGCGCGAGCTAGTTCCTGTTTCGGAATCGCCATCGCTACAACCGATGGCGTGACTCGACAAGACGATCAAAATGTAACAGAGCGCCCAGGAACCAGAACTGGAACCAATCGAAATCATAACGAGGAGCTTACCTTCGTACCTGAAGGACAGAGAACAAGATCTCGTACTCCACAATGGCTTATCCGATTGAAAAGACACTCCCAGCGACCGATACCCCAGGAGAAACTTCAGATGTCGAAAGACACAAGTCAAAAAAAGGCCTTCCACAGCCGCGAGAACCAACCCCAGAGCAGCAAAAGTGGTATCAATGGTTTGCGCCGACGGACACGCCAGCCGAGCGACGTCTGATCCTCAAGCTGGACGGCTTGATCATTGTCTTCCTCTTTCTGGCGCATTGGGCAAAAGTCCTGGATTCTTCGGCGACGAGTACGGCCTACGTGAGTGGCATGAAAGAGGATCTCCAGCTATACGGGAATCAGCTTAACTATTTGAATACGGTGTATATGTAAGTCATCGCTCGGCCGTGGGCAGTGTTTGACCGGTCTAATAGAGTCATACAGGGTGGGATTTATCACCATGCAGATCCCCCTGACATTGGCGGTTGGTTGCATGGCAGCAATGCGCGAGAGAAATCAATGCTGATATGACAACGTAGATGACCCGCTGCCCGGTGAACTATTTCCTCCCCGCGGCGGATTTATTCTGGGGCGTGTTCACTCTGGCTCAGTACAAGGTCAACAGCGTGACACAGCTCTATGTGCTGCGCTTCTTTGTCGGAGCCCTAGGGGGTTTCTTCTTCCCCGCCGTCCAGTGGTACCTGGGCAGTTGGTATAAACGGTCGGAGCTGGCGCGTCGAGGGGCCATCTTCTTCATCGCGAGCCAAGTGGGCAGTATGAGCTCGGGGTATATCCAAGCCGGTGCCTACGCACGGCTGGATGGTCGGTATGGGATCGAAGGATGGAGATGGCTATATATCATTTGTACGCCGCGTTATCTCCGATTTTCATCCGTCGCTTCTAACACAGCACCCTAGGCTTCTCCTGCACCATCCCCATCGCCTTTCTGGGGCTCTGTCTCCTCCCGAGCACGCCAGAACGGTGCAACTCCCGCTATTTAACCGAGGAAGAAATTCGCCTAGCGCAGGAGCGCATGGCCGCGGAACACCGCGAGCCACGCCAGCCATTCACCGTCCCCAGAATCATCACCATCCTTTCCGGATGGCGCCTCTGGGTGCTGGTCGGATTCGCCTTCTTCTTCTCCCAAGCCGACGGCGTCTCCGCGAACAGCGGCCTATCACTCTGGCTCAAAGAAGAAAATTACTCCGTCGAAGCCATCAACACCATCACGACCGTGTCGCCGGCCGTGACCATCGTCGCGTCGATCATATGCGGCGTGGTCTCCGATATCTACGACGCCAAGGTCTTCTTGATAGCGACGACCGCCCTGCTCAACTGCTTTGCCTGTATCATCCTCGCGATATGGAACGTGCCACTGGGGCTGAAGTTCTTTGCGTTTTTCTTGTCGGGCACGGCGAACGGCATCGCAGCGATCATCTACGCCTGGGCGAACGAGATCTGCGCACGCAGCGCGGAGGAACGGGCGTTGGTTATCAGTGCGATGAATACCGTTGGGAATACGTTTGGGGCGTGGATTCCGCTGTTGTATGTGATCCCCGTGTGAGAGAGTGCGTCGATGGCTTTCGCTGACATGTATCATCTAGTGTTTGGAAGACGGTTGACGCCCCCAGGTACTTGATAGGGTATAGTTGGAACCTCGCCCTGGATGTCTGCATGTTGATTATGTTGTTTGTATTGCGGCATTTTTGGGTGAGGGAGCAGAGGATGGGCCAGGCATGAGGGGTGTTTGAATGGCCTGCTGATGATACGCGCGCGAGTTCCAGGACTCTCCCAGTTTCGGGCCTAGGAATGGGAGAAGTACCTGGGTTATCATCCCCGCGAGATAGTCGCATCCTGCTGTCCAAAATGCTGCGATTGTGGCGGGGCCAGGCTGTAGTCTAGTTGTGCAGTAGTTGGATATCAGGAATATGGGGACTATGACTCCCAATTCGGCCTTATGAGATTAGGGCTAACATTAATGGATACTAGTATATAAAACACCTTCCCTTATCACAGAGTCTACAACATAAACAATTCAAATCATATCCAACTCAAAATGCTCAATCCATCTCCACCCTCCCCAGGGAACTCGTCCACCAAACCATCCCCCCTCTGGCTCTCTCCGCACAATCCTTTGCGGGCTTTGTTGCGGTTGATCGGTATTTCGAAGGTGAATAGCTGGATCCGTTGTTTGCAAGGGCTGAGGTTGGGCCTACACTATGATCAAGTGGCGTCGGGGCTTCATAGACACGAGGACCGTACAACGCAACCCATTGTCTTTGTCCACTAGCCCCATGAGCATATCGGTAACAACCGACTCTCGGAAGGAAATGAAGCGGCAATATATATGGCTTGTCCCGAAATGCCCAGTCGTTGTGTCACCAAAGATGTTTGGCGTTGGTTGTTCATATCACATTGCATACATTATAGACAGACCCTGTACAAATAATCCCGCATTTCCAACATTCATGCTTTGTTTCATGAAGAGCAATGGAGGCTATGGATTGGTGGTGGTAGAGGAGAGGTGTTAGGGCGTGTGTAACGAGCGACTAATAACTATCGGAATATACCCTACATAACAAGGCTCAACATGCAAGAGAGTAACACCATGCGAATCTGCCAAAAGGTCAGAACCTTTGATTCATCGGGATTCTCACGCTACAGCCTTTGTCGAATACACAAAGGCCGGGAAGCTTCGACTCAACCAGGCTGAAAGAGGTGGCCGGCCATTCATCACGACTACAATGACATCTGATTTGCCTACTGACTGGGCAACGAGACTGTAACTCGGAAAAAGCCCTCGGAGTATGTCATAGCATATCGCGGGATTTGGTTTAAGTACCGCCTCCCTCTCCCCCTTACGCTCGCTGCATCTCTCACTACGACACGGCCACTTTCCAAACAGAACTAGACTGCGATAATCACACCAGCGGAACGAGGGACATGGATGACAATGCCGTGAAGAGGTCTAGGCCTTACAACACCAGGAGGAATATCAAACCCAAAGAAACGGGCCATACTGGAGCCACGGCGTGCTCGCGTGAGTTTTACCTTCCATAGCAGAAAGGAGTTCGGTACTAATCGTTTCATAAAGACCAGAATGCGGCGGCTGTCAACGACATCCCGGCTGGTTCCATCTGTGAAATCCTTCACTTCTTCCAGTCCAAACTGGACAAAAATGGCTTCTCAAAGTGGATAAGAGAGTCGCCCGACGACTTGGTCGACCCCGCTGATAATGCCGAGTCCGATCGCTATGCGCTCCTCGTGCGAAATGTTAAGTCTTGCGATAGTCGTCGAAGGACCCAAACCGACTCTATCGTCGTTCAGAGTGGGCTGCTGAAGACATTCCTGGAGGGGTTCTTCAAGGGATACCCTGGGGAGACGATGAGTCTGACACCCCTTGTGTTCTGCCCTCCTTTCAAGCCGTTTGTGCATCGATGGGAGGCATTCCAGAAGGCGAGGAATGAGATAGTCGATCCAGCGCTCAAGGGGGTTGTCGACCTGCTGTCTGGGGTTTTGCAGAATGAGCTTGGCGAAATCATGCACCGGAGGAACGATCTGATGAGCAATGGTGTGATTACCCACGATCTGCTCTGGATGGTCTTTGCGCCAGGGGACCAGGTTTATTGCATTCAAAATGATTACGACCGTGTTCATCAGGTTGAATTCGCCCGGTACATGCCTGACACTGGGGAATTCCAAGTCTCCGCGCGTTCCATCGACTACGACGGGCATGGGTTTGGATATAGGGCGCAAAGACATGTCATTCATTATTTCGCAGACACGCTGCCAGTCAACTGCTTGAAAGTATTTCCTCTACGATTCATTCGGGGTGCAGACACCGTGCGGCAGAACGTGCTGGCTCGAGGAAAGCTTTGGGAGGCATACACCGGGTATCACTTCACGGAGTATGAGGGAGTTGGGGTCGCTAGGCATTTGCCCGGGGAGCCCAGGTTCAACGTTCGGGGCCGTATCGTTATTGATGGGGATGCCTTCAACATGTTCAACCCCAACAACGCCATCCAAATCAGGCCGCGCACGAAGACACTCGATGACGAGCGCCAAATCCTGGCGACACCTGTCCTGCGTGGGTATTCGCTCGCGGACAAAGAATGGCTGGAGTTCAATGTGGACGGCGTGAAGGATATTGTCTGGGACCCGCAGGCCTTTACCTCACTAGTCCTGCCACCAGAGCTGCAGAGTTTCAAGACTTTGATCCTGGGCATCGCCGATGCTCAATTGAGGCAGAGAAAGGACGTTGACGATAGCGTGCAGGCCAAAGGTCGAGGCTTCATCGTGCAGCTGAGCGGCCCTCCTGGTGTCGGCAAGACGCTCACGGCCGAGAGTCTTGCCCAGCTCATGCGAGTTCCTCTGTTTATTCTGAGCGCCAGTGAATTGTTAATGTCCCACAAGCAGTTCGAAGCCCGGCTCAAAGATATCTTCCGCATGGTTCCAAGGTGGGGAGCAGTCCTTTTGCTGGAAGACGCCCATGTGTTCGTGCAGGCTCGCAACTCGACGGAATTCGGCCGAAGCGCGTTGATCTCGCTCTTCCTGGAACAGTTGGAACATTTCAGGGTTAGTTGCATCGATTCATGTTGCAGTGTCGCGAGTCAAACTGATCGTTCCGTAGGGTATCATGTTCCTCACGACGAATCGGACTGACAACATGGATCCTGCTTTTGAATCCCATATCCATCTGTCTCTCCGGTACCCTGAACTTGATGTCCATTCCCGCCGCCAGATCTGGAAACAGTCCCTGACGGGAAACACAGCATTCACTTCCGAACAGCTGAACGAAATATCTAAAGTGGAGCTGAATGGCCGACAGATCAAGAACGTTCTCAACACGTCGCACATTCTTGCACGAGTACGGTGCCCTGAGGTCGGGTATGAGCATGTTCGGACGGTCTTGGAGTTAACCATGGGAGATCTGGCAAAAAGATCGACCAGGGATCGTCCCAAGCGTAGGCGCCTGAACGATGGCGCTTCCAATCCAAAGCGCTCTGCAGCTCAGTAATCACCAAAGGATCAATGTCCTATGATTCTGTCCTTGCCTTTGGATTCCTGTGGCCGGTTCGACACATTGAAGTATGCTGGTGTTAAAAATTGTAACGTTGCTGCGTTCATTGGTACAAAAAGTCCTTTCACTCTTTTAGTAGGGCATAGCGCATATCCGATACTGGAATCAAAATGGAGATTGTCTATCACATTGCACGGAATAATTCATCTGGTACTGGCATCTACACAACCAATAAGCGTAAAAATATCGTTATCCAAGGGTTGAGCGTACATTGCACTACAGGATTCAAGTGATATCCCATCTCTATCCATCAAATGATTAAAGACCAAAGAATGACCGGCCAAACCAACACTCCCAGATTCCAATCGACCTGCACCATCCCCGCAGCTAACAGAGATCTCTACCAACTAGCCCTTAGACAAACTTCATGAACAGAAATACCCAAGAGTGAGTCTCCCTAGACACCCTCCACGCAAAAGACTCTCCATAAATCCAACGAGCCATAATATCAAGCGCGACATCAGGCCGATCCCGAGGGACTCAATATCAACTCACATCTCCCAGCCATCCCAACAGTCTCCTTGCCCGTCGCAGCAACCACCGAGGTCCACGGCCACAGAGACCTGACGTAAACACAACCTATCCCCACGACAGCGAATCCGCCCAACAGACATTCCCGCCGTGTTACAGACAAGGTCCAGACTACCCTGATAGGCGAGGTCGTGCACCTTGTTCAGCAGCAACGCGACATACTCGAAGAGGAAACCATTCCATGCGAAGTTATCCCTAGGCCCGAGTGAGACTCAGACACGATCTCATATTCTCAATCTCCGACGGCGAAAGAGCATCTCGGGGAATTCAGGTACTTCTCAATATTTCGCGCTTGAATGTAGCAAACGTCGTCGATTCGCAAGGCGCCGTGACTGGTACTCGCGTAAGCGGAACGACTTCAAAGATTGATTCAAATAGTCCGGAGTATAGAATCTGTTACGACCTCGTCGTACCAGCCAACGACACCCTCGTAGCAGACTGATTCGGCGGCGTGGCATACGGTGGGATCCGGGGTTCGGGCGCAGGCTTCGGCGATGTCCATGCGTCGGGGCTTGTTGTTGGCCATGGTGCATCGGGGTTTGAACACGGGGTCGGTGACAGCCGGGTTCGTGCTGCGGAGTGTCTTGCAGTGCCTGTAGTGGACTCTTTGGGGCACATGAACCTGTTGCGCACCAGACATGACTGGAGATGTACCTGGGGGTTATTGGGGTAGAGGTTGTTCTGTTTGAGGACTTGCGCACCCAGGTACGGGGTATACTTGCCCTAGGGGATCAGTGCGTTATACCGTGTGATCGGGTATAGTTGTGTTTACCGCGTATGACTCGCCAGAAGGATGGACGGGCGGGGTCAATTGACGAGGGAAAGACTTTGAGATGAAGAGTTATAGAAATTTGTGCATGTCGATTGCGGCCTGTTCTGAATCGTGCGGTGTGTCATGCCTTCATCGAGATAGGAGAACCGGACACCGGCAGGTTGGTCGACAAAGAGCAGCGATGAGTTCCTAGACCAGCCCCAGGGGTTATAGTAGGTTCCATTCCAGTGTTCGTTCACTAGACAGGGGCCAAGTTCTGGAAGAGCCCGAGCATGCTGGAGCCGCCGGGTCTGCCTGTTCACCAGAGGGTCAAGGGTGGGTTTCGGGGTCATTCTGGCTCAGTACCAGAAGAACAGAGTTTTATGCCTGACATCTAGCTAGTCGGTTAATTGTGGTGAACCAGCGGCGCAGAGGGACCTTTCTGTTGTCGGATCGAGTGGTCGGGTGCATGATGGCTATGGATCACGTCAAAGCCATCGGATTGTTCAGTGTAGCAGCGGTCGTAACTGAAGCTGAATAGTGCAGCGCAGTAGGCGAGAAGTGACATGGCAGACATACGATGTGCATATGGAAGAGAATTATCCCTGGCAGGTTGATTTATAGTCTGACAGCCAGTTTTAGTAACCGAATAAGTCGTTAGTCTACTTAGTCGTAAGCTATAAATGGTGTAATCCCAACAGTGGGAGGGATTCCATCAGCCCACACGTATTGTTATTTATACCGAAAGGCTAGACAACATACCGTGAGCATTAGGGTAACACTCAGTGGTAAAAGAACCTCTAGGATAGGTTATTCGCGGAGGAATTTGAAATGGAACTGATCACGAAACAGATCGAGCAGTCATGTAACCCTATATTCATCACGAGACTCGGCATCAGACCGATTGCTACTGGTGAGAGAGTAACTACTACTCCGTAGTGCTTTTGATATAGCCCGTCGTACCATGCAGTGTAACCTCTGTTGCTATTACGTGGATCAAGATCTGCTTTGACTGTTTGGTCCCTGGCTCGTCCTTTGTCTCCCTCACGCCAAATGACCGCAGTTTCTTTCTTCTCGGTCCCACTTCAAAGACCTGAGCAACTGTGACCAAAGCTAAGCCTTTATACCCCAGAGTTACAATTGCGGGGGTATTGGATTCCCCCATGATCACAAATACGATCATCTCATCGAATCATATTCATAGCTCTGAGGTGGTGGCGTGCACCATGCCGTGTGCCTTTTCATTCCCTATCCTTTTGCAAGTGAATACATCCCTATCATGGCCGTCTGCCAACATGTAGCGTTACATTGTGTGCCGTTCCTCTTGGCAGTGGCCCATCGGAGTATTTATATATGAAGCCATTCCTCTCCTGTTCCAGGGTCGCGATTGAATCCGAGTCGAATTTCACCGGTTTTCAACAGCAGCTGCCACGATGAAGAAAATCTACAATGTCTACTTCCTGTGTGGTTTTGCCACGCTGGGTGAGTGTCCTCTGTTCGCTTGGAGGGAAAGGTCCATGGACTGAGCTTATTACAGGTGGCGGTCTCTTTGGCTTTGATATCTCGTCCATGAGTGGTATGTAATGTCCTCCTTCGAATCCAGAGCAACGCGCTCACGGCTCAGGCGTTTTGGGTACTCAGGCGTATACCAACTACTTCCAGGTGGGAAGCGGGCAATACAAGCAGGTATGCAACAGGTCGGCTCATAACAAGTGCGAAGTATACGTTCTGACAGCGATTAGGGCAGTATCACCTGCGCGATGCCCTTTGGCTCTCTTGTGGGCGCATTGTGCTCTAGCTTCATCGCCGATCGCTACTCGCGTGTCACAGCCATTCAGTTCTCCTCTATCCTATGGATCATTGGATCAATGTGAGAGACTTCGCACCTCAAGACGTGAACAGCACTAACATCCTCCAGTCTAATGTGCGCATCGAACGGAATCGCCCTCCTCGTCGTGGGTCGTGTCATTGCCGGCGGCTGTGTCGGCATCGCCTCCGCGATGGTCCCCGTCTATCAGGCGGAGGTGGCGCCGAAGGAGATTCGAGGCCGTGTAATATCCCTGCAGCAGTGGGCGATTACCTGGGGGATCTTAATCCAGTATTTCATCGTACGTCTCCCGCTATCCCACCCAACCTGAGACTGACACCCCGCCAGCAATATGGCGCCAGCAACGTCGACGGCGGCCCAGACAACCCTACGCAAAGTACCGCTGCGTTCCGCATTCCCTGGGGCATCCAAATGATACCCGGGTTCATCCTCTTCTTCGGCATGTTCTTCTTCCCCAAATCCCCCCGCTGGCTCGCCAGCAAAGACCGCTGGGAAGAAGCCCTCGACGTCCTCTCCCGCCTGCACGGCAACGGGAATCGGAACCACCCCAAAGTCCTGGCTCAATACAAAGAAATCCAGGAGGCCTTAGCGTTCGACCGTGAACAATCCAGCACCACCTTCGCCGAACTGACGAAGCCTCGCATCTTCAAACGCGTGATACTAGGCATGAGCCTACAAATGTGGTCACAGCTCTGCGGAATGAACGTGATGATGTATTATGTCGTGTACCAATTTCAAGCCACAGGCACCGGATCACCCTTATTGACAGCTTCCATCCAATACATCCTCAACACCGCATTAACGCTACCCGCAATCCTGTATCTCGACAAATTCGGCCGCCGCCCCGCCATCCTAATCGGATTCAGCCTCCAAGCACTCTTCCTGTACCTAGAAGGCGCACTGCAAGGAGCATTCGGTTCACCCAACCCCCGCACAGACCCCAAGCTAGACGCCATAACATGGACGGTAGCCGACCACCCGGCCGTGGGAAAAGCGATCATCGCTCTATCCTACCTCTTCGTCTGTTCCTTCGCCACAACAATCGGCCCCACATCCTGGACCTATCCCGCGGAAATCTACCCTGCCAAAGTCCGCGCCAAGGCTGTGTCGCTGGCGACCGCCTCGAACTGGATCTGGAATTGTCTGCTGGCCCTCTTCGTGCCCCCGCTGCTCTGGTCCATCAACTGGAAGATGTATATGATTGTAGGTTTCCCCACACTGTTGACGACGGGAGTGACTAAGTTCCGGTCCTAGTTCGCTGCGTTCAACACCGCCGCTTTTGTCCATATGTTTCTGACGGCCCCCGAGACGAAGGGGTATACGTTGGAGGAGATGGACGATGTCTTCGATAGCGGTGTGCCGGCCTGGCGCAAGCTGAATAAGCGCAGTCGGATGGATGAGCTGGAGAGGGAGATTGTGGAGGGGAATCTTAAGTTGGAGGGGGGTTCTGTCAGGCAGACGGTTGAGAAGGTGTAGGGGTTTCTTTGTAGGTTGTAGATTGAAGGTCGGTGGAAACGGCTCTGGTAAGGTGTATTGGCGATGTCCTAGTTCTCACTTCTGTGGTGATATCTACTCGACTGGAGTGCTTTACGTATTATCAAGTTATTATCTTTGTCGCATGGCTTGATGTTCTGAACTGTCTTGGTGATAAAGAGTTCCAGCCCTAATTCCGCAACACCAGTCGCTGACTGGATATCTTCAGTGCTTGATATGTACATCACGGCTCGCTGGAATAGACATGGAGAGTGATTAATCACCTAAAAAATGAACAAAGAAACAAAGTCCAACAGTCTCCTGAGAATCCCCTACCACCCCACCGGAACCCAATACTTCCACCACCCACCCTCGGTATCAGCCTCTCGAAACCGCTCCACCCCCTCCGCCACGCCGTCCCTCCCGACCGACCACTCCCCCCCCCTCACCCGCTCCGCCCAGCTCTCCAACACGCGGTGCAGCGGCACATCGCGAAAGGGCATAAACCCATTGAACATGCACTGATACAGATCGAAGTTCTCATCCGCCGGGTCGTTTTCGCACAGGAATGTGTCACCCATGCGCGTGCCGTCGCTGCGCCGGGCCCAGCCGTTCCGTCCGATCCCGAACGGCAGTAGCAGGCGGCAGCCGTTCTCGCAGCTCTCGGGGCTCCGGTCGTCGGCGGTGAGGTAGAGGCCTGCGGGGCGCGGGGGCGGGGGTTTGTCGTAGTTGTCGAGGAGGGAGTTGAGGACTGTGTCGGGGTTGGGGACTGTTGTAAAGGTCTTCCCGGGGGGGTCGGTGGGGTCGGTGGTGGTTGAGGGGTCATCGGCGAGGAGGAGGAGGGTTGGCTTGATCGGGCGGGCGTGGTGGAGTTTGCGGCGGAGGGGACTTTTGTATTCCGCATCCCGGAAGGGCTGGGCGCGGAATTCGGTCTCGGTGGGGAGGCGGATGCCGGGGGCGATGTAGTGGAAGGGGGGTGGGTGGGTGGTAGTGCTGGTTGCGGTGCAGAAGGCCCCGATGAAGCTGTTTGGGATGATGCGGGCTTCGAGGCGCACGGCTGGGTCGGACCAGGGGAGTGAGGAGGATCCCGCCGAGGCGGAGGAGTCAGAAGGGCTGTTGCTGCTGTCGGGTAACCGAAGCTCGATTTCGTGGAGGAGGCGCTGAAAGGCTTGCACCGCCTTGTCGACGTCTGCTGCGGTGTAGGTGTGGATGCGCCAGGGTCCGATGGTGTCGAAAGGCTGGTTGTGCAGCTGGTCGGTGCCGATGGACCCCAGAGGCCACTGCCCGTTTACTTGGACCTCGACCTTGTTCTCTGTAATCATCGGCAGGTAGGCCATGTAAATGTCTTCGAGCGGTCGGAAGCCACGGCCGTAGTTGCAGATCGGATGGACATAGTCACAATCCTCGGCGAAGACGGCTTTGCAGGTGATTTGATCGAATCTGTGAATGTTGTCAATGTTGATTCTTGTTGGTCGTTTTAGGGCTTCCGAACATGATGCCCCATTCGTCCCCCGTCTTCCATTTCGTGGCCGGGTGCAGGAGGACATAGCAGTCCCGACCGTCGAAATTCTCGTTAAAGTCATCGTTGATCAAGGATTCCGGGTTGTTCAGACCCTCCAGGTAATAAAAGAATTCCGGAGCGTCAGGATGGTAGTAGACGCGTTGGAAAAACTTCACCAAGCTGGGATGATAACGCGAGGCGAGTTTGTCGGAGGGTTGGAAATGCTCCCACCATGTTGAGGGCGGATTCTTCTCAAGAGATCTTCCCGTTGCTGTCCAGGAGATCAGAAAAATGCGATTATGGAGTTCGGCACACAATTCATAGTTCAATTGTCCCAAGGGGACTTGAATTGTATTGTGACGGGAGTTTCTGAGCGCAAAGGGGTACGGGGGTTATTTAAGGCCACTTACATTTAATCCTCTTGAAATGCCAATTACTAGTGCCGATTAGGGCTATAATTTAAGACTAATATACTCTAGAGTTCTATAGACAAGCTCCTGAATAACAATTTCCAGCGCCACAATAGTCCTCGCTACTGCCACAGTATCCTGCTACGGAGCAGCACGACCCAAATTGCGTGCCGGCACAGGTCTTGTTGCCTGCGAAATTGGGACCACACTCCCCGTTGATGCTGGGTCCGCCGTTATCCGCCTCACAGCTACCCGAATAGCAGTTGCCCGCACCGCAGAAGTCGCTGCCACTGCCGCAGTAGCCGTAGACGGAACAACACCTGGGAACACAGTGGGTGAATTTAAGGGTGGCTGAGGGGAGGGTGTTTGCAGAAGAACTTACGAGCCAAATTTGGGGTTTGTACAGGTCGTGTAACTGTGATCAGGACCGCAAGTACCATCGACTGTCGCGCTGCTGGCTTTGTCGCAACGACCCGAAATGCAAGTATCGGCGCCGCAGTAATCGAAGGTGCTGCGGCACCAGCCATCGGAGCTGTTTTGTTGAGACGCTCTTAGGTACTTGAACATACACCCGGGATTCAACTCTATACAAGAGTTGGACTTACTCTCCAAAAGAGGTTCCCAAGCAAGTAGTTTGGTTGAACGAAGGGCCGCAGCGGCCATCAGTTGACAGAGGCCCTGTAGTGACCGGAGCGACGCAGATATCGTAGCCTAGCCAAAGATTGCTGCACGTGTCCGTGATCTAGAACCTGGTAAGCGCATTCGGAGTTGAAGGTAATGTGAACTAGAATGGTTCATACATTGACTTTCAATTGCTGGAGCTCGGAAAAGGTGATGCCGCTGTGGCAGCACATGTCAGAAGCGGCGTGAGTTTGGAGGAAGGTGGCTTGACTCACAATCGCAGGGCAATTGAATTACACTACTTGTCCATATGAAAGTCAGATTGCAAGAGAGTTTAGTCATATCGTTTGGAGTTGGACGTACCGTATCGCCGGATGCTACCTGGTAGTAGAGACCGCAGTCGGCGGTGGCTCCGGGCTGCGTAGGCTCGGCAGGGGACGCTTTTGTACCAAATGAGTGGTCCGATAGTGGAATCGTAGGTGAGAAGAAGGTGAACTCAGTGACGCACCAGTGGTATAATATGATCCAGCAGCTGTGGGAGCGTAAATTACTGCGGTGGCGTTGAACTTGCCTCCTGGCGGGCTGTTATAAATGGTCCATGAGCAGATGCCACATAACTTTCACCGTTGCGATTCGTAGCTCACCTCTTACACACCCTCTGGCCAGTATTTAGGGACCCACAAAAGCCCTGAATATACGGATTCCAGCTCAAGAACTGGATGAGGGTAACTTCATTGCCGTCTGTAGAATAGCGTGCAGCGAGATCCGCACTGTGGAAGAATTGGGTTCGATCAGTCTGACACCTCCCTGTAACAGCGGCCAAACTCACCATGTTGGATTGAGGTACACTGTATCCAGCTCGCACGGTAGGGGTAGGCAGATTGGTTCAGTAAACTGGCACCAGGTATCATCGCCTGTGACGTGGTACGCGATACCGGTGCTAACATTATAAGTGTCTGTAAGATCACTGCAATAGAAGAGCTTCCTTGGCTCCACTAGTTGGCCCCAGCAGGAGGAAGCTGCAGCCGCGGCAGTTGTGGTCGAAGCCCCAGTCGCAGTCACAGTACCAGTCTTTGTAGTTGTTGCAAGCAGTGCTGTGGTGTACGTTGTGACGGGAAGAGAGGTAGAGCAGTTCTGCTGAATATTGTCGTACTGGGATAAGAGGTATTGGCCAAATTCTCCGCTCGGGAGACTCGGGGACATAAGACGTTGTCTCCATATCTTGATAAAGCACTCGTTGCAAACCTGGTTTCCTGCTTTAGTCATGCTTTTTCTTTGGTGGCAGTGGCTTGTCAATAGAACGCAAGGTTACCTACAGTGGACTGGTTATACATGTTGGTAATCATCTTCATCTCCGCCGTGAAGTTCCGAGTGCTCCAAGTCGGATCGGAACAATGGGCTGGATTATCAGCCTCATCGGCGTTGTGGCATGCATCCGGTGAGTATCTGATCATTGCCATGTCAGTAAAGCCCTGAACTGCCGCAATCGAAATCTGCCACTTTATACCTGATGTAATCTGCACCCTGCCATTTGAGAGACTCGAGATAGCACCAATCCGAAGAACTTGGATGTCCGTACAAGTCAGAATTTCTAATGTTCCTCGCAGCAAGGGAAATCAGGTACCTGGACTGCAAACAAACTAGATCGTATCCATCGTTCCACAGAGCTGGCGTTAATTTGGCTAGAGTCATCACACCTCCGGTGCTAATCATGGTTTCGCCATCGCAGTGCGTGTCGACTGCCGACATCCAAGCAGTCAAGGAATGCTGGCATGCCGATGTGCAAAAATCTGTCAGATTTTGCTGGGTCCAAGCTGAGAGACAGTGACTATGATTAGCGTATGAAGTATAAGCTGGTCCTTAAGGGGCTAAGAGGGCTCACAATAGCTCTCAGGACCGGAGGCAGCTTTTGTCGCCGTATTCTTATCACAGTCAAGCGTAGAGTTCCTCAAAGTGGCCCAAATCAGTTCTTATCTACCTCTGACAGGAGAGAAGCCGGGGTATGGCAAACACACAGGGCTTGCATGCACCGTGCGGATATTCCTAGTGCGTCTGCGAGGTAAGAAGGCTCAAACGCACGGTAGAGGGAGAAGGAACTGCTCTGTACTAGTACCCCCAAGCCAAGCTGGAGGTAAAGAGCACTGGTAATCAATCTCTGAGCTCCTGCCATGCTGTCAAGGAGGAAGAGAAACATGCCAGTGTTATCAAGCCCAGAGATAGGGAATCACGCTTTTATACGCCGTGTCTGCGATTGGGAAAGGAGGTCATTAACTGCTAGATATTGCACACCCCCTGTGTTCATTGATCCTGTGTAGATGTTGAGTTCGAGTTAGTGCTGGTTGAATAGATAATTTCTGATTGTACTCATACCAAGAAGAATCACACAGAGAGTGATCGATAGTACGGAAAAGCGTCTACGCTAGTCCTACTGATTAGGGTCTGGATTTGCTTTTTAACCGTTCTTACTAGAGGGTGTCGATAGTAACTTATAGCTTGTTTTGAGTTATATACAGCGGTCTAAGGACGTGTAATATAATGGTTATATAGTAGTTTATCAGTTAGCGTGTTCTTAGCGTATCTGATCGAACGATCCATTGAGCCACTTCTCACCCTAAATGTGCACACCAACCACAGATGGGCCCATCAAATCCCCATTTTCAGGGTCACAGAAGCTGTCATGGACTCATGTGAGCCGCGCACAAGGGAGGGCTGATACCCGATGTAACCCTATAGAAACTTAGTCGGTTGGACCAGTCACTAGTAGTGACCACTAGTAATGAGAAGATTTCAGTCCGGCCCTGAATCTGCTTAGTGTGTTTTCTATGTTGGATAGAAACGGAAGGCCACCGGAGTAGCAGGGTGAAGCTGGAGTAAAACGGGGCGTATGTGTTATCCTGGTCCAGTTGAGAAGGTTGGTATATAATAGTACCTAGACTTGGAGAAGCGGGTATCCCAGAAATATCTACTCCGTACGGCAATGACTCGCAACTTACTTTGTTTCTAGCCCATAGCATTCCCTCAAACCACAATGCTTTTGTGGTTCACCACTGTTGCCACTGCCTTCATAGCCGCACACGCAGTAGACATGACCAACACCAGTTCTGGCAGCACGTACCGCCCCCTGTTTGCTCTTCATTCTAACTCCACGCCCATTTTCGAGAACACCACGGGTCAGAGCGCAAATCCCCTTGTCAAGGCTCTGCAGCGGGTCGAGGGCCTCTCGAGCCGTACCACTCTCCAGCGCCGAGCAGACCTGCTCACGGGCACTTGTGCCCCGGGGACTCCCTGCGTGAACGGAGCCTGCTGCAGCAAGACCGGAATCTGCGGATACTCTCCCGATGAGTGCGGCACAGACAGGTGTATTTCCAACTGTGACGCCAAGGCTGAGTGTGGCGAGTACGGCGTGGCGGGCAACAATACCTGCCCGATCAATGTGTGCTGTTCGAAGTTCGGCTTTTGCGGCACGACATCGGTAAGTCACGCGCGGGACACTGTTATCTCTCAACGTTATGTATATTAGCTCAGGAGGTGGACATTACCAGGACTTCTGTGATGCAGGTTGTCAGACAGGTTACGGTGGCTGTGGTGCAGTCACAAAGCCATCCTGCGGCGGCTCCAGTGCGAAGCAGAGAACCGTCGGCTACTACGATGGATGGTATGTACGATGTCATTCCCCACTGCGCTTGGACTCGTTCAATGGTTGTTTTGATGTTCTAACGAGCTGGTCAGGTCGTCTATTCGCACCTGTGATAAACGTCTTCCGTCCGATCTCGACTTGACGGCACTGACTCATATAAACTTCGGTAGGTCATAGATCAAGTAGTTACTGAAGGGGAATGCGGACTGATTTATCTCTGCGCAGCATTTATCTATTTTCATCCTACTACCTATCAGATTGTTCCGATGAACTCAGGGGACGGGGCGTTGTATCAGCAATTCACAGGTTTGAAGAAAACAAAACCGTAAGTCAATGCTGGTATCAAAGAAAGGAGTCGGTCATGAGCTCGATCTGATTACTGTCTCGCTAGGGGGCTCAAACCGTGGGTATCTCTTGGAGGTTGGACGTTTAACGTAGGCAGATCTCTTATCTACATAGCCTTCGAGAATGGCATGAACGAGGCCGACATTGACATAATTTAGGACGCCACGAACACTCCCAACACCCAGACAGCCTTCAGTGACATGGCAGCAAGCGCAGCCAATCGACAAACCTTCATCGCGTCTGTTATGTCTTTCATGCAGATCTGGGGCTTTGATGGACTGGACATCGACTGGGAGGTAGGCCACAACGAGCGGCTCTGTATGGCATTTGATCGCTAACATGGAAACTGCTCAGTACCCGGGGGCCCCAGATCGAGGCGGCGTTGCTGCTGATACTGAGAACTATGTTATCTTGCTGAAAGAGTTAAAAGCCGCCTTCGGAGCTCGGTATGGCCTAAGCGTCACGCTGCCTGCCTCCTTTTGGTATCTGCGATGGTTCGACCTCCAGGGCATTGAAGCAAACACTGATTTCCTCAATGTGATGACTTACGATATCCACGGGGTGTGGGACTCGTCCAACAAGTTCACAGGACCCTATGTTCGACCGCCTACCAACTTGACCGAAATCTCGGACTCATTGGACCTTCTCTGGCGTAATGATATCAATCCGTCGAATGTGAACTTAGGCATTGGCTGGTATGGCCGGTCCTTTACTCTGAAGGACCCAGACCCAAGCTGTAATACTCCCGGCTGTGTGTTCAGCTATGGAGGCACGGCAGGGGAATGTACCAAGTCTCCCGGGACTCTTTCCAACGCGGAAATCCACCGCATCATCACAGCGAATAACCTCGTTCCGACCTTTGACCAAGCTGCGGGTGTGAAGTGGATCACCTGGAACACAGATCAATGGGTCAGCTACGATGATGGGGAGTCGATGCAGCTGAAGATTGACTTTGCCAGCAAACATTGCCTAGGCGGAACTCTGGTTTGGTCGATGGATCGGGATGGCAGTGACCACATTAGTTCGAACGATCGTCTGGGCATCGGGACCGCGAATGGAGTCTCAGCGGCCGTTGCCGCGGTGTATAAAGAGATCCTCGTCAAGGCAGACCTCGCAGCCGCCAAGCGCAGCTCCTGCTATTGGACCTTTTGCGGGGGGGAGTGCGTGTCTGGTTATTTCACCCAGACCTACGCCACCGGACAGGTCTTGCGTGTGGATCGCGATAGTTCGTGTCCCAGCGGAGAGTTCAAGGCGCTCTGCTGTGCGCCTGGGACAAACACGGGGACCTGCTCCTGGCATGGCTTTCGCGGAGTGGGCCTGTCCTGTGCCACGGGCTATTGCCCTGCTGGTACTGATCTCATCGCGTCAAATAGTGCGTTATCGGGGTCCAAGCGGTTTGCCCTGTCATAACGATGCTTACACCGTTCCTTTGTAGCCAATCAGTATGAATGGGATTCCGAACGGGACAATTTCAATGACTGGACATGCAATGGTGAGTGAGGCCCTATATTCTCTACTAATGTAACTACTAACGAGTCCCGTGGTGGGAAACTACAGGCGGATCTCAATCATACTGCTGCGCAGGCTTTGAACCATCGCCATATACCGCTGGACCTGGTCGGTCAAGATCAAGAGTCTGGTCCCGCCAGCGATAGCGATCCTCGAAACACCGTCCTAACTCACGCCGGGCAGCATTTCCTCCAGAGATACATTTTGGACTCCCAGACCCCCCTCAAAGAGCGCTGGGCCGGGTATACCTACTTGTCAGACTGATGAAGACACAACAGACTAGTGATAAGCGCAGGTGTTTCTCTGCATGGAATTCTCCCGTCCACCCGATGCGGATGCCGAAGTTTGGCGCATCAGACTCAAATGCCCTATTCCTCCTTCTCTCCCCACTCTCCCTTACGGAACTCAGCTTTCAGATCTATATATTGAATGTTCCTCAGACGCAACCAACAATGGCCTTCTCTCCGCATCATCATCATCATCATCACGTTGACTTCTCGCCTCTGCTGGTGCTACTGCCGCCGCCTTCCGCAGACCCAAGTACCCCAAAACACCCTGCCCGATGGCGAAGATAGCATCATCGACGATCAAATACCCGATGAACACCCACCAGTCCATGAATAATGGTAGCCAGGGCCGGGGAAGAGGAGCTGGCTGCGACGGGTCTGCAAGAGGCGGATCGTGCGATTGCTGCTGCCCAGGGGGCAAGCGGAAGACCCAGAGGATTGCGGAGAGAGCGAAGATGACAGTCTGGAAGAGGCGGGGCCGGGCAAGGAGGAGGTTGAGGTCTGAGGTCGATGTCGGGGTGATGGTCTGTTCGTGCTGTTGCTGTTGCTGTCTTCTTTGTTGTTGTCGTCGTCGTCGCCGCTGGAGCTGTGCCTGCTTATAGAAGCCTAGAATAGGAAGGATAACGGTGGTGACTGGCAATAAGTAGAAGCACTGGACGCCGCGGAGGAAAGGGACGATGTCCCGCTCCGGCAGCAGGCAATTGTGCGGATGGCTCGGCGGGCAGAAGACGTCGGTTGTGAGGTCCAGGATGAGAGGAACGAGAGTGAACAGAAGGAAGAAGGCGTAGATGGATAGGATCAGGAGGATTCTGAGACGATGATTTGTGGGGGGGTGCAGATGGGAGTAGTAGAGGCACAGTGCAAAGCTTGGTGCATTAGAAGCAGTCAGCCTGGTGGACAGGTGGTTTCCGTAGGGGAGTGAAGCGGACTAGGGGGCTGGTGGACTGTTGGCTTACAAGATGTTGGACAAGATCCAGACCCCCGACAATTGAGCAATATTGAGCCAGTCCAGTGGGGAGACAGAGACAGGAGGCGGGTCGAGCTTGGACAAGGCCCAAATATTGGCCACGTCGAGGGAGTGAAAGAAGACATGTTGGGTGATGCAGAGCAGGTTGAAAAGCAGGTAGGCGGATGAGATCCCCCGGGTGTCCTTCGTCTGCCACACATACTGGATCTGGGGGACGAAGGAGGCCCAAGTTAGGGCAAGGATAATACTGATTCATCTTTGGTCAGCTACAGAACACACTACAACTGAAAGACGTTTCTGGCTAAAAGCATCTTACACACTGAAAGGAAGAACGAGAATCTGCCCCATCGGATTGGATCGTTGGGGATGTGCTGTGGGATGCTGTGAACCGCAGAAGATGAAGAGAAACTCAGAGAGAGAGGGACCCCCCGTCCTTTATATGCACACTGGCAGTACCAGAGACATCGGATGCCACAATTTTAGCGGCCATTGAGCATCGAAAATAACGAGTCCCTCAATGACATTAAAGACAAAGTATACAACGCAGATATGCCATCCTGATCGAAGACAGGCTTGAATTATGGAAGTGCACGCGACGGTACAATTCCAATGACATGTTCCAGAGACTCAAGTCAAAGATTGCGATGTAAGATTGCAATATCCGTCTTCCATTCAGGGTCTCCGGACATCGGACCGGTGGCAAGCCTACCGAGCGGTTAGGGCTTTTAGCGCTCACGCCATGGCTAGGAGCCTCAGGGGCACCTTTGACCGAAGCCCAATTAGATAGCCCTGGAGTCCTGCCACCTCTTAGCTCTTGTTGTTTTTTCAAAGCTATACTGGATTTCGAAAAGCGTGAACGGTCAGATGTTGTGAGTGTCTGTTTCGGTGGAGACAATTGGGAATCAGGGTTCATTAATTAGTTCGTTCGTCTAATACTACTCCCGGGTACCTCCACGCCTGCAGGACTCCGAAAAGAGAGGAAAACCACAGGGAAACGAAGGGCTTGAGAGTCATAGAATTCTTTTTGGTAGAAAATTGCACGAACCACTCAAATTTCAGATAACACATTACCTGCTTCAACCAATGTCGCATGTAGCAGCAAGTTGAAATAATTATCTCCCATCAGTTCGTTCTACACGATCACCAAATCAACCGGTGCCGCCGCAGGAACAATAACGTCGAGTCTTTCGCCACGCTCCCGTACAGTCCAGCTTCCCGTAGCTGGGATCGTAACTGTAGTCGCAACATGGTCCTCGCGAGTTCCCCAAACCCACCAGTCGAGCCGGAGGCCCTTGAAGAGACACCGTATTCCCTCACCGACCTGGGCCGCCCCGCCATCGTCGCTCTCAATGTCCGTGAGCAATGGAAATCGAGAGGTCTGGGACCACGTCTCTCCCGGACGCAGACAGGCAAAGCCCTCATGGCGGCCCGGCGAGACTTGAATATCAGGATCATCGCAGAATGTCCATCCGGCACGGCAGACGAACCCTTCCATATTGACCCATCGATCCCGCCACACCCAGAGCTCGACGTCCAGCCCTGCAGTATTGAAAGTAATTGGTCGACTACCGCCGCCACTGAGTGGTTCGTATGTCACACGAAGCGTCACGGTCACGAGGTCGTCCTGTAAAGCAACCTGGCCCTGGGGGTGGCATTCTATTCTTGCAATTAGAGTTGGATGGGATTCTTCTCTGAGGAGATGGTGCAGAGGGTATTAGCAATGTGGTTGAGATAGATATCCGATTCACACCACGGGGATTCAAAGATGGGATACCCAAGAAAAAATAGATACATCAAAGAAAACGAGGGAAGGGGAGGAGGAGCAAGGTCTCTCACCCGGAGATTGGCGTCGGCGCGATCGGCCTGTCCTCATCGTCCTCGACCGTGAAGGATAGAAATGGACCGCCTGGCAAGACGACTTCAGTCTTTGTTTCTGCGGGGGGGTTCCATCCAAATCCATGAGCTATATCGTTGACCGGGCCAGAAAAGAACATATCGCTCTCCCGTCTGTAGGTAAGGGAGAAGACGGTCGGGGAAGAGGTTGTCATATTGCTGGATATCACCAGGTTGGTGCAGATGGAAAGGGGACAAGTGCCAATGGTCGAGTGAAGGGAGCGTGTTGCACTCGGGGAGCTTGACTGGCTTCAACTCGGGAAGATTTACATGATCGGACGATGGCACCACCTCCAGGCTGGGAACTTCCAAACTGATCCTGAGTCCTGACTCGGAAAGTCGGGGACTCATACTTAGCCTGGAGCCTGGAGCCTGTGCTTTGGATATCACCAGATGACCCACTGTATAGTATGACTGATATTATCGACTCTATTAAGGACTTCCATGTACGGTCATAGACCAACGCTCCTGGAACGACGATTGACCCTGGTAGGAGTACTAGCGATATCCCATTGCCGTGAAACTGGCATCTTTGCCCTAATGTATGGCTACTTTATTGGTGAGCCCTAGATTCAGCATCCCGAGTACAATCTAACCGATCTAAAGCGAACAACTATATTGGAAAACTAACCAACTAGACAAAAGACAGCAATAGCCACCGAAAAAAAACAACCAAATCTAATAATCAATTTCCATTCATCAAGAACCCCTCGATCATCTCACTCAACCGCTGCGCGAATTCTCCCTTCATCATACTAAAATGATTAGCCCCCGTCATTCTCGCGACGATGATGTCCTCCTCGGACAAGAGAGTCTCCCAACCGCACGGGCTGAAGTCAGTTCGAGCGGCGGTGAGGAACTGCAAACCCGGGGGGTCGTCGGGTCTGCGGTCGAACTTGGGTTCGCAGTGTTGGTCGATGGCGTCGCAGGCCCAGATGATTTGGGTGCGGGGGATGTCGTTGGAGGTGAAGGGCGTCGCGTGGTAGGAATGGAGACTGGTGACGCAGGCTTCGAAGTGCGAGATGAGCCACGGGGGAGGCGTTCTCTTGACGCCATTGACGTCGCCGAGGAGGCCGATTCTGTCGCAGTATTCGTAGTAGCGGCGGGGGAGGTGGTCGAGACCCTTGGGGACGGGACAGTCGATGAGGACGAGCTCGCTGATGGTCTCACCTTGCGCGGCGAGTTGTTGCGCGACATGGTAGGAGAAGATTCCCCCTACGGACCAGCCGCCGAGCGCGTAGGGCCCTTGAGGCTGGCGGCGGCGGATCTCGTGGATGTAGAGGTGGGCTACTTCGTCGATGCCGCAGGTGTAGGACTCGGGGGTCTTCATGAATGGGCAGTTGACGCCGACTACGGCGATGGATGGGTGAATGCGTGGCAGGCTGGCGTAGGAGGAGCAGGATCCGGAGCCGTCCGGCAGGAGAAATAGGGTCTTGACGGTGGAGGGCAGGGCGGGATTGCCTTGGAGCAGCAGGGAGGTGGCTGAGAGCTTGGGTGAGTGGGCGTTGCTGGTCTCGGGAGTGCTTTCGGCCGTGTTCGGCGTGATGACTTCGTACGAGCTGGCGCTGGATGACAACCGGTCCTCGTCGCGGCTGCTCTTGTCTCGCTCGACCTCGATTTCCGCTTCGGCGAACATGGAATCGAGGACGGCATCGCGGCCGCTGACGTTCACGGTCCCTGTCTCGGGGGCGCCTTGTCTCCAAAATGCCTCAAGTTCTTTGATGGTGGGATGGTCGAGGAAGATGGAAGATTCGTAGTGCAGGCCGAGTTCCTCGCGGAATCGGCTGGCGCAGAGCAGGGCCAGAAGAGAGTCGACGCCGAGGTCGTCGAATGCGGCGTCGGGGGATAGCTCAGAGACGGGCACGCCGCTCTCCTCGGAGATGATCTTCAATGCTGCGTTCCAGTTATCGGAGCCGTTCGCGGTGATGGCAGCCTGGTCCGTCGTGGAAATCGGTGCAGCGCTCTCGCCCGCCTGGAGAGTACCTCCAACCGGAGGGCTGGTCTTCGTGTCGTCTCGCATATGGACAATATAGTCCATGAGTCTCCGGGGGACCCCCTGCGCCTTGATTCCCTTGTAGACAGCGACGACTTCCTTCCCCTCGAAAACAACCATGTCTCCGCTGTACATGCCGTCGTCGTCCGGTCCACTCATCTTCACGTGTGACCGATAGGTATTCTGGATGGACAGCGGTTTATAGAAATGGAGAGACTTCCAGCCATGGTTCACAAACACCTCTTTGCTAAGATCGGCTTCGTCGTTGGCGTTCATGACAAAGAGAGCCGGCTGCCCCAAATTGTCAATCAAGTATGGATTGACATGGTAGACCCCGTCCGCTCGCGGGTTATTGAATTTCACCGTAGCGACAGCTTCCTTCCGGGAACTGTCCATGAGAACCGAAGAAACACCCATATATTCCGGGTCGTAGGATGCAAGTGACGAGACCAAATGGTACCCTGTCTTTCCAGTGAACTTCTGCACGCGATCGTCAGAATTCACCCTACCAGCCAGGTCCTCCATCTGCGTCAGAATGCCCTCCGCACGTTGTTGAACCTCCGCCTGAGCGGCCTGTGCATCAGGGAAGGTCATGCTAGCGATGGCATGTCTGACGAGTTTCTTGCCCTCCGGGGTAACACTCCAGAACTCGATCGTCGCACTGAATGTTTCGCAGTCCAGGACAACGTGGCATTGCAGTAGCTGGGGGCCCTTGCCCTTGCTCTTGGTGGCGAAGGGTCGCTGCACGTCCATATGCTGCAAGTCTACAAGAGCACGCGAAAGTTCAGTCTGTTGTTTGCGGAGATACTCTCCAATGACAAGGGCCATCTCGGCATACACGGATGGAGTGACCAGGGGGAGATTGTTGACGCGATGGCCGCGAACAAACGGGTCGACGTCCTCGCGGAGGACATCGACCTCGCCGATCACGGTGATTTTGTTACCCTCCTTCTTCTCCTCGACGAGTTTATGAACACACGTGGTTGAAAGACCTGGTGCGCCTCTGAGGAACTGTGCGTCGCCTTTGTATAGCGACCAATCGTTGACATACTGCATCCAGTATTCTTTCAAGTCCCAGTTGTATGACGGAAGGCGAAGTACAGAAAGGGAGGAGACGAAGTCGCGGTGGTACTCGGGCCATCGGATCTCAAGACCGGACTCGTACAGTGTAGAGAGACTGGTGGAGAGCACCTTCCATGTGTCTTTGTTGCGCTGCAAGGTCGGAACCGTTTTGACTGTGGACTCGAGGTTGTTCCTCAGCAATCCGGAGACGATGGGATGAGCGCCGATCTCGATCCACATGGCGTTGTTGATGACCCCGTCCATCTTTGCACGCTCGAGCCCAGCAGCGAAGTTGACTGCTTCCCTACAGTGGCGAGCCAGATACTCGGGTCCGAAGGGCTCCTTGGTTGTCAAGACTTCTCCCAGCAGCGGGGAGATGACAGGCACCTTTGGCTCATGGAACTTAATACCCCGTGCGATGGCTTGGAATTTCGCAAGGATGGGCTGCATCTGCGATGAATGGAATGCAAAGGGGACACGGAGCCTGGTCTTCTTCAGACTGGTGGACGACAGCGCGTCCAGGATTTTATCGATTTGCTCGTTCGTCCCGCTGAGAACCGTTTCCCTTGGGGAGTTGATGCACGCAATGTCATGTTCCAGACCTTTGCAGATGGACCGGGCCTCTTGCACACTGGTGCTGATCGCAAGCATGGCGTGGGTGTTGGAGGAAATGCTCTCCTGCAGCAGTTGTGCGCGCTTACCCGTCAGATATATCGTGTCTGCCTCAGAAAGGACGCCCGCAATGTTCAATGCGGCGTATTCCCCGAGACTGTGACCGACTACAGCGCAGGGCTCGATTCCCCATGATCTCCACAGGCGAGCCATGGCTATCTGGAGACATACTGTTCCAACCTGGACGACCAGTGGCTGCAGCTCGGAAATGTCCCCATCGCCGGATTCGATCAAGGGAGAAATAGAGGGAAATCCAAGCGTTTGGACAAGGCCATCGAACCGCTCGAAGTCGCTGCGGAAGGTACTGAAATGCAGTAGATCGCGTCCCATGCCGATATACTGCGATCCCTGCCCTGTAAAGGCGAAGGCCACCCGCTGTGTCGGTCTCGTTCGGTGCTGGACCACAGGAGACACGAGTTTGTTCTCCAACAGAGCGTGAATCTCTGCCAGTTCGGAGCCACTCACCATCACTCGGAACGGATGGTGCATGCGGCGGGCGGTCGTGGTGTAGGATAAGCTGGGAAGAGACGGCTTTGCCGTGGTCATGTATGAGAGCAGAGATTTGATATTGGCCACTACTGCAGTAGTCGATTTGGCACTGACAGCCACCACATGCGTCGAACGGGAATCTGACCGGTCATTCTTGGGTGCAACGACTGGTGCATCCTCGATCAAGACCGAACTGTTGCCCCCAGCCGCAGAGAAGTTGTTGATCATCATTCGGCGGGCGCCTCCTTCTGGCCGTGGCCACGCGATGGGCTTCTTCGCGATATGCACATTCCGCTCGTGGAGATCAGTAGGGAAGCCACTATTTATCTTCACAGAGTCAATACCGAATCGGGGGAGAAGCTACGCATTATCTCACCTTCGTCTTGATCCCACAATGCGGCGGGATCTCATTGCGCTCCATCATCATGAGCGACTTGATCAAAGCGATCGGCCCCGAGACCGACTCTCCATGCCCAACGTTGGCCTTCGCCGAGCCGAGAAACAGTCTCTCAGCATCAGTCCGCGGTCTGGCCGTCTCAGGCGCGAAAATCGATAGGACGGATTTCATCTCCCTCGCATCCCCTATCCAAACACCGTCAGCAAACGTCCTCATTCCTCCAAGGGTAGAAAAAGCCCAGATACGCACCAGCCTGCGTCCCCGTCCCATGCATCTCAACATATCCAACGCTATACGGCTCCACACCGGCCGAAGTAAGCACCTTCTCGAAGATCGCTTTCTGCGCCCCAACGTGCGGCCGCGTAATGCTCTCGGCCTCTGCCGAATGATTCGTGTACGCTCCCAGGATCACCGCGACGATGGGATCATTGTCCGCCTTGGCATCTTCTAAGCGCTTAATGACCAGCGTGCAGACACCTTCGCCGCGGCAATAGCCGTCTGCGTCGTCGTCGAAGGTCTTGCAGTTTCCGGTTCGGGACAGGAAATGCCCGCGGTCCAGGCCGGCGGTGATATCTGAGCGTGATCAGTATCCGAGGGTGAGCATCAATGGGGGTGTGGGCTTACCGGGGTTCGTGAGAACGTTGGTTCCACCGCAGATGGCTGTGTCGATATCGCCTTTAAGGAGGGAGTTGCAGGCCAGATGGAGGGCTGCGAGGCCGGATGAGCAGGCTGTGTCGACGCTGTAGCTTGGTCCGCTGAATTTGTAGAAAAAGTTCTGGCGTCCTGGGATGAAAGCGCGGCAAGAGCCAGGGATATAACTATTGGAATTTGGATTAGGACATGTATGCAGTAAGACATGAGGGATCCGTAGGACTGGAGGTGAGGAAGGTAAGATAGGAGCAGAGAGGGAAATGCGTACTATGTATCGACATCCTGCGAACTATTCGTCTCGCCCCAATCGTTGCTGGTGGTGCCATAAAACACGCCAATGCGGTCAGATTGACTGGATGGCGTCGAGTCGGGCACGAGTCCAGCAAATTCCATTGCCTCGTACGCTGTCATCAGCGCCAGTCGCTGAGCAGGGTCGACTTGTGGTGCTTCTCTCGGACTCAGCGCGAAGAACTTGGCATCAAAGAGACCTGGGTCTTTCAGCCAGCATCCGTATGGCGTGCCCATCGTGTTCTTCCTTTTTAGCGTTGGGTCGACATGGGTCCTGACGTCCCAGCGATTACTGGGTGTGATGCTAGCAACGTCACGTCCTTCATGAAGTAGTTGCCAAAACTCATCGTTGTTGTTGGCTCCGGGGAACCGTCCTGAATACCCGACGATTGCTAGCTGGGAGTGGCCCAGGTGGCCAGTAGTGGACACACGGTCATGTCGGACAGCAAGACTGGAGTTCATGCATGGGTCTACGGTGATGTCGGAGATTCCATGTTTTCGGAGAGCAGCAGCGAAGCTTGGCCCGGCCAGTGTGGCAATGGGGAGAATGGTGCAGCCTTGTTCCGATGAGCTTGACGTGAGGGTCTCACCGAGCGAGGAGATAATTCGGTCCAATCGAAGTGGTTCTCGAAGGATTCCGATCAGTGCATGACGAATGAGCGCTTCGAATGTATTCGCCTTGATGCTTTGGCCATTGATGGAGGACAAGACACTGAATTGGCACTGGTCTGATGCAAACGTTGTGCCGGTGGTTCTGTTCAGGATACTGTCTATATCTCTCTGTCCGTAAAGATGGCAAGCGTGATACGGTGCATATATGGGTATAGTAAGCGACCGATGGTTTGGGAGATATTCTGAACCCAGGAGGTGGTGGAGTGCAGTAGGAGGGCCGCTGAGAGTGACCCCGGTGTTGGCATATGTGCTGATGTATGGAGCTGAAGTAGCAGGGAGGCCCTGGACATGTTGTCAGCATAGTCCATTGACACGTCAGAGGAAAATGTACATTATCTTCACTATATCTCCTCAGAACTGCCACAGCTCCATCCCCTTCCAAGCCTGGGATCAACACACTCCATGCCACGGGATTCCCTGTCTGCGGCTCAACTCGGTCACGCACATCAGCCACGCAAAGACCTGCACGGAAGGCAACCAGAACGGTATGAGTTGCGAGTGGAAGCAGGTCCGTGATGCTTTGGCAACAGCTCACGGCGGCCGCACTGAGAAGGCCAGTACAAAGGCCAACCAGACAGGTCGAATACGGTGACGGGTACCTTTGACCGGGCGACGTGTATTGTCTGTTCAGCATGTGGGTCAGTCCAGTGGATGGCATTATTTATAACCGCGTCGTGAGCGTACCTAATGAAGCAAGCCAATTGATATGTGCACGCGAGGGCTTTCTCGATGGCAGGATGAGGACCGGTAGACTGCTGGACTTTGGCCAGAAGCTCCCCCAATGAGATAAATCGCACGAATCGTTGACGCTGACCAAATGGGAGAAGGCCGATCTCTTCTCGCAGACTAAATGTGACTCTTTCGAAGAAAGACGTTAAAAGAGGGTTGTCCTTAATGGTAACGAGGTAACGGAGACCCGCGACTGAGTCGCACGTCAAGTCTCCGAAGATGATAATCTGCTGGCGCTCGTCAACTGTCTTGGCTTGCATTGTGACAGTTGAACTTCGGGCTTTGGGAGACTACTGAAATCTAATATCCATACTTGTAGCGGGTACTACAGGACTTCTGTCACTATATATGCCTCTCTCTCCGTCCCTGCTCGATATTCTCGGCCGGTGACAATGTCGGCATCCAGTGGCCCTGTTCATCTGAACAGTGCCTGCCTGGTTCTTGGAACCCCGAGTCAACTGGACCCCGAGAGCCAGCCTCAGGGTCTCAGTCAGGATGACTGTAAGGCTGCCGAGAAACAGGTGTTGCAACTTGTGCGTGCATTTACTGGCAGACGGTATCTCCATGCGAGTTCAACGTAGCACACAAGGTAGGATGCCGATGGTGGATCCGTGGTTCTGGAACCTCAAGGCCCCCAGAGCCAACTACTGGGTGACCATCTTTCTCCTTCGGATACCTCGGGACGTCAGCGAACCTTCTCGGCGCTCGGGTGATGGTCACAGCGGTGGATGCCTAGAACCCATGAGTTGAGGCTTTCGCGACAGAGATCACATCAGCCATCCTCTATCGTATTGGGCAATCGTGGAACCTAGCACGGGGGCTATGTTTCTCAAGATGAATCTATTCCATCTCGACTCTCATCCCCCGTATATATGTGTCAGGGTGGAATCGATGTCTTGACGGCTTTGGAATCATGAGTCAGATTACGAGCCCCAATTGCGAGTATTGCTCGCATTTCACGATAGCTCCTCCGCGACGTCTTCTCTGCGCTATGATGATGAGATCCAGAAGTAATGGAGTTGGCGAGACGGGCTTCTGTCGACATCAAGTGAAGACATTTGTTCAGTTGATGAAGAAGCCCCGTGCTGCATTATCCATCGTTATAGTACATTATCGCCAGGTTCAGGTCCCCAATACGCAAGAGACTACAGCCGAGATCCTATGAGCTGGGAAGCATAGCCTTCGAGGATTCTCATGTTATGTTACTGGATATTGACAGCTACTTGAGACTAAAACAAGATCCACTGTAGATTAGGCCATGCCGACCTCGTGAACTTGACAGGCCCTACCGACGACACGAGGAGACGGTATGTTCCTTGTTTTTGTACCATTGTCTCATAGAGTAGACTGATTGGTGAATATACGGCCAGCGTCAGTCCAGAGTTCGTGCATGAAGTCATTGACAATGGTCAAGTCACATATGTCGAGGGCAAGGATGTCCGTTGCCCAGTAAATGGGAATTTCCTGGGTGCAGCCGCTGCGAAGCTCGAAATAGGAGCACGAACTCCAGGGAAGTGCTTCAGTTTCTTGCATCTATTGGATGTCGTCTGACTTCTGCCTGTCCATTAGCATTGACAAGGAAGCTATCTCTGGGAAACAGTACATCATGCGCACCATGAGCCGATAGTATCCTCAGCCCTTCAGTAAAACAACAATCTACAGGTTTTGCACCACCCATCTGAATCTATAATTAGGATCCATGTGTCTTAGTCGAACCAGTGATCTTGCTCCGCTGCGTTACGTTCTCGGCGACCGAGGGCACGACGGTTCTTGCTCCCGCTGTGGCTGGGAGAAAGATGGACAATAATCCCGTTCAAACGCTAGACGATACCTAGTCGAGACTGGCCAAGTGACATTAAACCATGTAGTGTGATCGTGCAATACTTGCCTTGACGGTAACTATACTTTTAAGTCCCCTATGGAATCCGATATGGCTTTGGTAGGATCTAAAAAGTACCATGTATTTCCGACCCCAACCTGACTCCCCGACTAGATCACTTGTGAGTGCAATGCTGGATGTACGGTCTAGATGGGATTCCACCCTGAACTAGGATAAATACCCTGGATCCCCTTCTCTGTGGAGGGTTCAGTAGCGTAACAGCTACTCTACGATACTACATCGTGCCGGGATATGTGATGATCATCGTCAATATCTGTCAGGGTATCGGGATGTTTCCATATATTATTTCATTCCCATCTTATCTTTCTCTGCTGGGAGAGGTTTCGAGGGACCCTGTTGTTCGAAAGTGGTCCAGAAAGACCCATTTAACTGTTAAAACTTGCTTAACATCTTACGTGTATCCGGTACAACAACAAGACTGCATGAAACGGTGGAATCGACAGAGGTTTTACCATTCTTCGAGTCAGAAAGCTGTGTCCGGGCCAGTTCACAACACTGCCCGCCGTTCAGCGTCCAGGGAATAACTAATAGTCATGGTCCATAGGGTAGAGATTGTTACGGTGCGGCTGCGACTGTCAGCCAGATGATCCAACCCTTATTACATTTAGTGGAGGGTCTATTTTCCTTTTGCTTCTTCTGCTTCTGCTTCTTCTATCCTGAACCATCTCGTGGCACAGCACCCCTTCGACATAGTATGGAAGGCATGGACTCGTATTGCCGACACTGGCGAATAAGAGACCTTGATAAGCAACTGGATTAGAATTGCCCATGAATTTAGCGCATTGAATGCATGCCTGCCAAATGACCTTTAGTTCCTGAGATTTTTTTCTCCACCAAAAACGGTACTTCGGAAATTATCAAATTACATCTGCCTTAACTTCACCAATCCGGTAGGGAATGATTCTAGATATTTTTTTATTAACGTTGACAATCGATCAATCCATTGACCCTCTCCCCTTTTTTTTATTTCACAAGTAGTTTGGAATATACTTCCCATCGTGCTGGTTTTATCTCTTCCAAAGATTATTGCATGATAGTCAAGGTAACAGCTTCGAGAACATCATATTATACCACTCGCGACATCTAGCCAAGGCCATGCCAGACTCTCTACAAATCCCTGGCATCTCACAAGGTAAGACAGGTTGTGTCAGCCTGCAGCTCCGCACCAACCTGAGGCTGGTGGAGAATCTGCCAGCCAACTATGTTTCCAGTGGCGATGATTCCAGGGCCTCAGTGAGCTAGGTACCGCCCTGTCCACGTTCCCCATCGCTAAACGATCAGAGCAGGTGAGATCTCTGGTGGTGCCTTGAACATCTCCCTGATCGTTCTTCCCAGCTTCGGCTAATGTTCCCTGAACGGCCAACACGAGCTCTCGAAAGTCGATCCCTGTCCGTTTGCCTAACCCAGATACCAGCAAGATGGGGGCAATTGATGAGTGTATAAGTTCTCGTGAAGGCTTCCATGGATCTCCGGGAGACAGTGGATATAGTAGTAGTGGTAAAGTGTGTTCAAAGACAGGACTACAAAATCTCTGAATACTTCCTACATCCTCACACACTGGTCGGGCGAGATATGTGTATATCTTCTGGTATATCTGGATACAGTACATGGTAACGACCGATGTCTGACCTCTTCACTTAGTGCCTCAGGATGGAAGAGTCCAGCAGCGGACCCATCAATCGGCAACATAAAGATCAACCGCAAGCCCCTAAAAGACTTCGGTCCACCTGCGATCGATGCACGGTGCTCAAGGTGCGGTGTGATAAGAAGAAGCCCCGTTGTGAGCGATGCGAATCGGTGCAGCAGCAGTGTGTGTATGGCCCCTATCGATGGAAAGGCAGATCAGCAGCAACCCACGCTGCACCGTCCAAATCATGCATTCGTCGGGGTGGACCATGCCCACCGAGGGCTTTAGAATCCCTTGCCCAGACAGCAACCCCAAACACACAAATGAATGTAAGCGTCATTCCCGAGGATCCTGTAAACGCCATGTCCGACTGTTCCTTATTTTCCGGACTCGAGACTCTCTCTTTCGACGTCCAGGGCGACCTGGATGGTATCTACATAGGGTTAAGCGACGACGACAGCAAGGCTTTAGCCGGCCCGTCCGCGCGTGGGGAGTACTTGGGCGCAGCTACTGATAATGTCTCGCATCTCCCAGAGACTCAGACTTCAGCCTCACCGTCCGGGCATGAACCACATCCTATGCTGGACACAGGCATGTCGGAGTCCTCTTTCTCCTCTCCGGACTCCTGGACAACACGAAATATGTGCCCATGTGCTACTCTAGCGTTCAGCATCCTTCAAAGCATGTATCGTGACGAATTTACGTACCGCATGGAGAGAGGCTGCGATCTGCCCTCAAGCGACCTGATCCTCAAGATCAACCGCGCGGCGGTTCAGAGCCTTCATCAGCTCCTGTCCCGAGACTGCCCAGAATGCTTCAGGGACACCACCATTCGTTTCCTCATCGTCACCATCATTTCCAAGGTCCTCTCATGGTACCGCGCCGTGTTCGATCGTCTGGTTCATCAGTCCCCCGCCAAGAGCCCTATTGACCTTGCGGAGCTTTCATCTGTGACCCCCATTCATTTCGGTGATTTTGAACTTGATATGGTGGCCGAACAACGGATCACCGCTCAACTGTTGCTTTGTGAGCTTGACAATGTCCACAAGGTACTGAGCTTGATGCGACACAGTGCCCTGGGGAGAACGCACAATGGGCCAGACGTCGGAGACACTCTGGTTGGGGTTGTTTGCCAGTTTCTGTCGTCGGCATTCGGCGATTTGACGAGTCAAGTGGATGAGTTTTGTCTTTCGAAGCCCTCTTTCACTTTCCGTTAGTCGAGACCGGGGAGCACATACCTTCCAGTTCTACTATAGAGACAAGTCCTTTCATAGCCTTCATGCTTCTCCATTACGTATGGCTACGAACCGAGTCGTCTTATCGCGTTTTCAATTATGACTTCTCCCCCGGAGAGAGATTTAGTTGCCTGGGAATGTAACGAATGCGTCTTGCAAGGTATGTACAGTCTGTAGATAAGTTCATACTTGGCAATTATCATAGCGAGCTCAGCACACTAGTAGAACATCTATATACACACTGGGGAAACCGGAGACCTCACACGTCCAGCTCGCCAGCATGTATTTGTTGGTCGATGGGTCTTCTCCATCCCTTTCCTTTTTTCCCACGCTTCACTTCACTGTAGAGACCCGGTCATCGAATTCTTGCATCGGGGTTGCTATCGGTTGGTTGGATTCCCAATAACGGCTCAAATAATCGCCGGCACACAGTCTGGTTGGAAAGAATGATGCTGTCGTGCAAATCGCGCAAGAAGAAACATGGAATTCGCCCACCGAATGGGACAATGAATAACTCCGGGGCCTCCGACTTGCAAAGAGGCCGTGGGAGGTCAATCCCGATCACGAACACACTAGGTGGTAGCTCCGGGCTTTGTTGAGTTCACTGATGGCTGGAGTGATATTCCCTCGTGGTCTCATATTCCCAAATGGCCTGACCAACACCCGACACGGACTCTGTAGTCGTCCCTGTTCGAAGGATCCCCCAGTCCGGAGCGACATGGTGACATGTCTAAAGCGAGTCCCAAGATAGATACCCTCGTGTCTTGTCTGAGATTCATCCAATCCAAGAATTCCACGTCGTACTTGAAACTACTCTTACGAGCGTACTGCTTGCGAGGGAACCAATCCATGCGCTTGATGTCAGATCGCTCCAAGCCACTGCCAAACCATCCGATCCAAAATTAGCCAGGGCTTCCATCTTGGGGGGCACCGGTTCGGAAAAAGACAACATGGTTCGTGGGACTGGCAAAACGGGGGCTGAATGCCGTCCATTGCCACCCATCATTGCTGGAATCGAACCGTAGTACGAGAGAGAGCTATATACGAGCGATGCCACCTAGCACCGTGACACCCAACCTGGACCATGATGCCCACCTACGCCTGAATCATCCGAGTGGAACGAACGCACTCTCACGGACCTGATCTGACCAGCGTTCATGTCCCGTACGGACAAATGGGCCTCAAGGTGATCATTATCGGCGCCGGTCTGGCGGGCTCTCTCCTGGCGAACGGCCTCCTGAACCACGCTATCGAGCTCACCGTATACGAACGCGACCAGCCGGCGTCCTCGAGAACCGGCTATCTCATCCGACTTGGAGACGACGCAACGCGGGGCTTCCGCGCCTGTCTTTCAGAGGCCCAGGTGGCCCATCTTCATGGAAAGTTCTCCCAAACCGATGTTTCTCTCTCCACCGCCCCGGCCATCTATTCCAACCAGTACCGTCCCCTAGTCGATCTCAGTCGGTTGCCCGGATACACCAAGGGCGGTTCGATCAACCGTCTGGTCCTCCGCGACGAGCTCCTGAAACCAATCACGGCCGCGGACCGAGTCCGGTTTGGGAAGACCTTCAGCCACTATCAGATTCTGCAGAACGGGGACGGCCGCGAGGATGTGGTGGTGCACTTCACGGACGGCACCTCGGATCGGTGCGACGTGCTGATCGGCGCTGACGGGAGCGCTTCCAAGGTGACTTGACACCCTGCGCGTGCGGGATTTCCGAGAGACTGAGTGCAAGAGTAGATCAATGCGCAGGTTGGCGCGCGCAACCTGGTCGAAATAAAAAGCCACTGGTCGTTCCACGCCAAAGGACGACTGCCACTGGATCGCGTTCAAAAGCTCCCGCGAAAGCTGCTGGAGGCGCCGATCGCGGTCTTCCACAAGGGGGCCTTGCTGTACTACGCTCGTACGTCGTTCGTCCTTTCCGACGCGCCCTGCTTCTAATTATATGGCTTAGTCTATATTCCGTCGGCGGGCCGCCGGCTGCACGGTAAGCATGATATCGTCGATGGCAAATACGATGAGTCCATGGCCTCGTTCTACTGGGGACTGAATATCCCCCGACCTGATATCCCCTATGAGAGTCTCTCCGACATCCCGAATCGCCGCTCCCTCTGCGAGGATTATATCCGAGACTGGGCCCCTGAACTGTACGCCGACTTCGTGTTTCCTCTGTTCCCTCAGCTGACACACCCCGTCTAGCCGCACGATGATCACCCTGGGCTCGACGGACAACGACGCCGACGATATGTACGCCGCGAAACTCCGCGCCAGCACTCGACTGCCGGATACGTGGCGCTCGCAGTGCGCCGGTGCAACGATCGAAGAGGGCCATCCGCGGGTATGGCTACTGGGCGATGCCATCCATGCCATGTTGCCGAACCGGTAAGGGGGGGGCCCATCTCCATCCCCGTGGCTGTTGGACGTCGACTCACATTTCTGAAAGGGGTCAGGGCGGGAACCAAGCGCTCCACGACTGTGCCGATATCCTGCCGGAGCTCATTCATCTCAACCAGCTCGTGCAGGACGGAAAGACGCTGTCGTCCGAGGATCTCGCGCAGGCGTGCTCGCGCTACGAGACGAAAATGTTTCCCCGTGCCTTCGACTGGGTCAAGAAGAGTGGCGGCGTTGTTGCGGATCCTGTATGTTTTTCACCCGTGCGTGTTGTCTGCGATGCTGATTTGACTAGCCATTTCCTCTCGACGGCCTGCTGGGATACGTCGTTTCTGTCTTAGCCGGCGTTGCTATTCCGGTGGCTGTGCTGGCGAGTCGCGTTGGTCTGTTTGTTCGTTCGCTTTGGCCGTCTCGTGCTTGACTTGCTCTGTGGTCGTGTGAGGGTATTGGGTACCGACTGCTCTTTCGAATGTGGTTCTTTATTTCTATATGTAGGGCTTGGGAGGTCACCGCACCATCAATGCCAATATTTGACTTGACAACTACCACGACCGTCTACAATCCATAGATTCCCAGATACTGGCATATAGAACACTATTCCAAAGTTATGCATCACCCGCTGACTAACCAGCCCTTATTCACACATTCCAAAATACATAAAATCGCCACCGACGTCAACCCAACCCTCGTATATGACAGGATGCCCCAACATCAACAACAAGATGAGATCATACTCCACTCGCATGAAATACCCTTCTTCACGTCGATCTCTCCCAGAAGCGAAGGATACAGGCCGATCACCGTCCCTTGGCTCCAAACCCCCATGACGTGACCGCGTCCATGGTTATTCATCAGCTGGCAACAAGGTTCCCGATCTATAGACAAAACCATCCCAGTAACGCAGTTCTTTGTCCGTAGAGGAATGTATTTCCGCAGATTCAAGTTCCCTCGCCGTCGATCCTCCATTGACGCCATGATGACAGATCCTCGTGTTGGATTCAAGGCGTAGCAAACCAATCAACTTTCCACACAATATTCCCTTCGGTGATATCCTGGACGGCCGTGCATGGGTATCGTAGGGCTGAATATGACGTCTGTGGAGACTGCTTCGGGGTATTTAATGGCGTGGAATGGGGGATTTGTGTCGTGGGGTTGGAACTGTTCCAGACTACGAGATTCATTGCTTTGGATTTGACGTAACTGCAATATAGGTTAACGACTCACGTACTGGAAAGTTGCGCTCCCGGCGGCCCAGAATATGTCTGCTCCTGCTGTTCAACGGAGGTCCGGGGACGGTGCTAAGCGGACGCCGCGGAAGTTGCAGGTTAGAGGCTGCAACTTGTCGGTCGAAGGGGATGTGCGAGAACACCATCCGCCGTCTCCGGGGCTGTGCACGACAGCCCGGGGGGAGCAGCGTGATGGCCTGGAAGATACACGGTCGCAGGCCTCTGGCTCGGTCGGGGCACTGGGTGGACTGGCCGGTCGTCTTCCGGGTCCGGTGAAGGATACTGCGGGCGTGGTGATGGGGACGGGACAGCAGGCTGTTGCGACGGCTGGGCTGGATCGGTCGTTCCTGAAGGGTCTGGAGATCAGTGAACGGGGCCAAGTGCTGGGGGAGGATGGGAGCCCCGTTGGTCGGGTCGTGGAGGGCGAGCCCCAGGATCTGGTCGGATACACGGTTGGGGAGAATGGTGAGATCTTGGATCATGACGGGGATTTGATCGGTCGCGTCGAGGCTCTGCCGGAGGCCATCCCGCACATAGACCAGGGGACGAAGGCTGTTGAGGGCCCCCCGGGCCTGACCGGGCTGCCGGTGTCGGACGGCGGGTTCATCGTGGATCAGGCGGGTGAGACGGTGGGGAAGGTGGTTGAAGGGGATGCTCAGGACCTGGTGGGTTATGCCCCGAACGATCATGGGGAGATCCTCGACGACGACGGCGATCTGATCGGACGGGTCGAGCCGATTGCGAAGACGGCAAGTGTTGTGGACAGCGTTGTTGGGTCCCGGAAGTCGGCTTCCCGTGGCACGAAGAGTGTTGGGAAGAGCGTCGGTCTGGAAGCGACTGCCGAGGGGGACCAGGCTGTCTCTGATACGAAGGATGCGAGGAGCACGGCCGAGAAGGAAGTGGAAGATGTGCAAGAGGAATTGCCTCCCCTCTCTACCCTGGAAGGCTTGAAATGCAACAAGCTGGGCAAGATCATCAACCCGGCGACGGGAAAGCCCGTGGGTGAGCTGGTGGAAGGCGATCCCAAGAAGCTCACTCGGATTGGGGTCACGCTCGACGACAAAGGTCAATTCTGGGATCATCGTGGGAATGTCATTGGCCGGGCTCAGACGCTGCCGCAGCAGGAATACACCGACGAGCCTCGCTTCGCCGGACTGGATGGTCTGCATGTGGTGGAAGACGGATGGGTCGAGGACAATAAAGGCAAGCGGGTGGGCAAGATTGTCGAAGGCGATCCTAAGAAAGTTCTCGGCCGTCCTGTCGATGAAGATGGCGACGTGACCGACCAACATGGAAATGTCATCGCAGAGGCAGAGTACTATGAGCAGCCCGACGAGCCAGAACCCGAGGAACCGGAAGTCATTGACCTGTCGAAACTGGACGGATTAACCTGCAACAAGCTGGGCTTTGTCATGGGTCCGAATGGGGTTCCCATTGCACGCGTCGTCGAAGGGAATCCGAAGGAACTGGCCGGAAAAGAAATCGACGACGGTCAGATCTGGGATGGTCGCAAGGCTGTTGGACGTGTCGAGCTCATTCCCGAGAACGAGCGCGAGAAGAAGCCGGAAGGCCCGTTTGCCGGCCTGGAGAACCTGGTCGTGACCAAGGACGGCTTCGTCCAGGATTCCGATGGGGACATCGTCGGCCAGGTGACGGAAGGCGAGCTGAAGAACCTGCGCGGGCGCACTGTCGACGAGGATGGCGATATCATCGATAAATTCGGCAATGTCAAAGGACATGCCGAACCCTACGAGGCGCCGGAAGAAGAAGTGGTTGAGGAAGACCTTTCCATCCTGGACGGTAAGGTCGTCAACAAGGCTGGCAACGTGGTAGACGCGCAGGGCAACGTCTTTGGACGGATCACCTTTGGCGATAAGCGACTCGCCGGACGGAAGGTTGATGGCAAGGGCCAGATCTGGGGTGACGACGGCAAGGTCATTGGCAAAGCAGAGCTGGTGCCTGGTGCTGAGCAAGAGAAGCCCGAGGGTCTCTTCTTCGGCTACGACGACGCTGAAGTGGGCAAGGACGGCGTCGTTACGTCTGGTGGCCAGATTATTGGTCGGGTCGTCGACGGCGATGCTCAGCGACTCCAAGGGCGCAGGGTCGACGAAGATGGCGATATCCTGGACAAGAATGGAAACAGTATCGGTCGAGCAGAGCGCTGGGAACCGGAGGAGAAGCCACGTAACGTTAACCCCATGGCAGGCCGCAAGGTGACCCGGGAGGGTGAAGTGCGCGATGTCGATGGTAATCTTATTGGCAAGTTGACCTCTGGCAACCTGGCAACCCTGGTCGGCAAGGAGATCGACGACAATGGCTTTGTGGTCGACAATGATGGAAACAAGCTCGGGGAGTGTACTCTGTTGGAAAACCTGCCAGAGGAAGAAGAAGAAGAAGTGGTAGAAGAAGAGCCAGGTCCATCCCCGGAGGAGCTCGAGGCGCAGAAGAAGGTTGAGGAGGATAGACAGCTGGCCAAAAAGATGTGTGCCATCATCGGACAGACTCTCGACCGCATTCGACCCATCTGCAAGATGATCACAGAGGTACGTGAACCAATGCTACTTCCAATGGTGGAGTGATCGCCTGGCTAACCGGTAGGATTCCTCTCCAGCATATCGAACGAGCCGAGCGCACCCCGAAAGAGGAACTAGACGAGGAAAAACTCGTGCAGGACGTCAAGCCACTTCTCGAGGAGGGAGGTCGAATTCTCCAAGAATGCAACGGTGCCATCCGGGCGCTCGATCCCGATGGTCACATCGCTGCGAATGCGAAGGCTCGCGCGGCGTCGCACGAAGCGTCGCCGGAAGAGTACGCGCTCGCTGATTTACTGAAGGAAATGACGGACACGGTTGTGAGCTGCATTGAGAACGGTCGGAAGAAGATTGCGGACATGCCTCATGCGAAGAAGCAGCTCAACCCCCTCTGGGCCCTCCTCAGCGAGCCTCTATTCCAGATCATCGCCGCCGTGGGCCTGCTCCTCACCGGCGTGCTTGGCCTGGTGGGTCGCCTCCTGGAGGGACTTGGCCTTGGACCTCTTGTCCATCGATTGCTAGGTGGTTTGGGTCTTGACAAAGTGCTCGAGAGTCTCGGCTTGACTTCTATCACCGACGCCCTTGGCATCACCGGCAAGAAGAAGAAATAATGATTCTCGCGGAAGTGTTTGGACTGTACTGTATGTACATGCTGTTTCTTTTCTTCATTCAAGTCGATCTCTGCGTATTACTGTATCAGTTTAATGTCGAACAAATTGAATAGTCTAATGAATTCATGAACATTTTTCATATTTGTATCTTGCCCTAACTGTTCCTCCATTGACATACCTGTAGACAACAGGCAATGGACTGCAGCTGGGAAAACTGCCTGGTTCTAACAAAGCGTGCCGTATATCTGGAAAGGATATGGATAGGACCTTGGATGAGTTGGATGTTGACGTGTAGATGGTCAGCCTTGACTCTTAAATGATGGTTGAAAACAGAAACTGTCAAGATTTTAACGCAAACCCTATAGAAAACCAGGCAGTGGACTGAACTTTGGTCTACACCCAGAGTATGACCACCGAGATCCCCGAAGACTGGCTGACCCTATTGGAATTATTTCACATAAAGAGCAGGTGTATCTCTAGTCGACTCTGATCTTTTCGCTTGAACAATCCAGTTTGTTTCTCGACTTCGACGCCAAGAGTATCTACGTCCTCAATGTCCACCGCTACCCTACTTCGCGACGTTCAACGCTTAGTGACCAGCTTCAATGGCTCAGGGAATGAGTCCGTTAGGGTCCAGGCCCTGGAGAAGACCATGCAGTTAGCCCGGGCCCTGGAAGACACCGGGGGACGCAATTGTGAAACTATCATTTTCCGTGAGCATGCATCCCTAGGCAGAGAAAGTACTCACAACTAACCGAATCATACAAGCAACCAACCCTTGCTGCTCGAAGTTACGCATGGTGAATGGCGATATCGGAAGCCCCAACGAAAATGGTACCTGCGAGTGAGCATGGAGTCGTGCTGTGATAGCCACACTTATGGAGACGTGGGAATTGGTCGGGCCAAGATTCGCTGCACAATGACGAATCACCGTCGAAATCGGGCAACTCCTTGATTGCCGAATACGAAGGGGAGTTTTGCTTTTTCTGTCTTTTCGATCTGCATCCGTCTATGGAAGGACATCATATCCACTCGGGAAACTTTTCCTCGGGGTCATATTGGCACGTTTCTATCAAATCTGTGAAGGTCTAGTAGAGTACTAGGAGTTGTCGTTCGACCAAGTCCGATTCATATCTTGTGCAAGACAGTAGAAAATTCGCCTGGGACTAGACTACAACTGCCAAATATAGTGATGTGACTACCCGGCTATCAGAATCGCCAGAGCTGTGATTATGCAGCAAGGCTGCTTGAATCACACAGCCACGAGGATTCCACCTCGTAGTTAGAGGGGATGTGGATTCGATAGCATCGATCAGCGCCGTGTAATCGCCTAAAGTAAGAAGAACGAGAAATTCATGCAACATGTCTCTCCACTAGTTTCCCGAGTAGGGAATGAATGAACCCGTGATGGATATGAAGACGCTCAAGGACTTCGCAGATAACCAGAACAGGCAACTTGCAAGGCCGATTTGGGGCTCTCCAGGTGTATTTCTGCATTAATTGAATACGTTTTACCCCTCATTGAACTCGGCGTTTACCTCCTTCGCATCCACCATGGAATCATCTCACAGATCATATACATATACAGCCCTCCCCTCATCGACTCATATCCGTACCCTTGTGCTTCAACCGTCCGTAGATCAGAACTCCCCTCTGCACTGCCGTGTCCAAGAGATATCGCTGGATCGCTCGCATGCTGAACCCTACGAGGCAATATCCTACACCTGGGGTGCACCGGTCTTCTCGCACGTACTATATTCGTCTGATGGGACGATTTTCCACATTACTGCCAATCTCCATGCCGCGCTACAGAGATTCCGATCGCCATATCATGTCCGCCGTTTGTGGGCAGACGCCGTCTGTATCAACCAGAGGGACCCGTTGGAGAAGGCAGTTCAGATTAACCTGATGCACCGTGTGTTCCGCTGCGCTAACAAGGTCTTGGTGTGGTTGGGGGAAGGGGAGATGGAGATGGAAGCAGTGAATATTCTGTGGCGAGTCAGCCAGGAGGCGAGAGTCGCCAACTCGGAAGACGGAGAAGGATCGACACCCCTTGTGACGAGAGAAGATGCAGTCACCATTGGCAGGCTGCTCCAGATGCCATGGTTCAGTCGGCGATGGATCATTCAGGAGGTTGTCCTGAACTCGGACGTTGTTATCTTCTGCGCCAGCGTGGAAATCTCCTGGACGCGGCTGTTTCACGCTATCAATATCCTCTCGTATCATGGCCTTTTGCGCCATGTTGATCGCAGCGTCGTCGGATCGTTGCAGGTAATACACAAACTCTGGCAACGATGGTCCCTGGGAATATATGGCTCGACGCAACTGGATCTACTGTCCTTACTGAATACATTTGACCGGTTTGAATGCGTGGATGACAGAGATCGACTCTATGCGCTCTCGGCGCTCGCAGAGAGACCACGGCGCCAGGAGGCCTATGATGTGCGAAGGCTGGGACGCTTGGTGGACGTGGTCGATTATTCTGCCAGCGTAGAGGAGGTATACATTGCATTTGCCGCGAGGGCTCTGTGTTCAGACCCGTACAAGCTACTTAGCCTTGCTACCACGCACGGTCAAGATGATGCCAACCGCACGCTGCCCTCGTGGGTCCCCGACTGGAGACAACGCAGCCGTGCAAGCGTTCCTCCCCTTTTCCACAATCGCCTTCAGCCAATCCAGATTGAGACTCTGGAGATTTCGCAGGGCGTCCTGCATCTGGGGTTACCACTTATGTCCATCCAATACATTTACGTGTCAACCGTGACAACGGCGTACGATCTGACATCCTTCGACCCCCATGCCACGATGCAATGGATCCTCAAATCCGCCCACCACTTCGCACGATTCGGCTATCCTTCCCCGCGAAGACCACGCGATGGCGATTCCCTCTCCGTCATATGTGACCTGATCAGCAATCGATTTCCCAACATCAACCTCTCCTGGCTGAGGTGGAACGCCGGGGACAAGGATTCCCTCGCAACTAAAAATCGCCCGGCACTGAAGCTTGTCCACCACGTCATGGCGGAGCGCTGCCTCCTCATCGCCCATGGAGGGTACGACATGTGTGCGGGCATTGGATCCGCCAACGTGAAGAAAGGGGACGTGGGAATCAAGTTCGAAACCAGTGATTTCGGCGAGCGTCCTTACGGCTGTATTCTTCGTCCTGTCCCTGCGCCGGCGGCGTCGAGGTTCCCATCGTATACACTCGTCGGCGAGGCCTGTTTCGGCTTCGGGACGCCCGTCCCTGAACGGAATTTCGAGCGGACGAATATCGACCAAAAAATACTCAGAATTGTCTAACGGGGGGGCTTGGGGAAAGAAGTGGATTTTGTCTCTAGTTACAATGTTTGTGATTTCTCGGATTGTCTAGTTGTTTCGACTGGCAAGGGCTCTCCAAGGCACATGACATACTTGCATCTTGTTTCGTCCTCGTTGACACACTCGAGATAACTACTGCATACACTTCTCACAGTCCGTTTCCCCACGCGAAAGGATTGACACCATACTTTCCAATGTAATTGTTCACCATGTCCCATCCCCAGTAGACGGCCGTGCTGGTGCCAGGCGTGATGGAATATTGCCACATTAGCGCGGCCAGGTCTTTCTGCAACCAAGTAGAAAAGGCTGCCCAACAGAGGGTATACACGAACATCGTCCGTGCTGAGATGTAACATAGTTTGACCATGGCGTGTGAGTCGATCGGCAGTCGGCAAGCGAGCAGGTGATGGATCGTGCTGGTTTGGTAGCTCTGTTGCATAGAAGAGGAGAGATGATGGTTCACGAACCGATCCATAAATGTTTCTGTCGATGGTTGCCGGAGAGCGCATATCAGAATATGGAGGAAAGCTGATATCCAGTTCACGGAACGGTTGGACTTGACCTTGGCCGCTTTAGTGTCTAGAGTCCGTCCAGCAGTGGTGAGCACTCGGTCCAGGAGAGTGTGGTTTAATACGAGCAAGCGGCAAGAGGATTGGTCTGCGTTAGTTGGTGATGGTTTCGTTTCTTCGGCGAAGGCAGATTCCGCAGTGGAATGCTGTGGGAAGGACGTATAGAACCGATGGGAGAGAGGCTGGATGGTTACGCTCGGTTCTGCACTGGAGCCAGTGCAAGATGGGGAGCGGAATATTATCTCGTCGAAGTGCAGTGCTTTTGGTGGGATATACTTGATCGTGACGGGGAAAGAAGTGTGCGATGCGAGCTCTGACAGATATTGTCGGAACGGCAACTCGAGAGCCCTGACCAGCGCATTAGACATGAAGCACAAGTTTATGGGTTTCATGGCACTTACTGTTCGGACTCTGTCCCATTCCGGGGAATACTTCCAGGGCGAACCTCAGGTCGTTCCAGCAAGGCGAGTACCTTACTTCGAAATCGAATGCGGGTGGCTTCTTTCACGATTCGAATTGTAGACGCAGCCCCTGCGTGTGTCCAGCGGGCAATAAATCTTGCTATAGTCCAGCCGGAGGCCAATACTGGGTCAATCGGCTCTCCCCATGAGGACAGACGACTGGTCACTAGGACTTGGCCATCCGGGGAGTTGGAGGTCATGATAGACTGAAACGATAGGCTCACCATGGGATCCACAGATTTGGTAGTCATTGAACCGCCGACTTTTACAAAGGGGGACGCAAAAATGACTTTGTCCCAGGTGGTTTTGTAGTTTTTAGATCCTGGACTGGACGACGAGAACTGAATTGGCATGGTTTCATGGGTCTTACTACCCTTCACCGATGCAGTGATTGTGGTCGACCAGTTCGTGGCGTTATCAACAGTCAAACCATCCCCGGTTATCCTGCTGAACACATTTCGTTTCTCATTAAAAGCATTATTAATCTCTATAATCATGGCACTCAATTGTCGGTTCGAAGAATATAGATACCAGTAGCTGACCGCGCTTTTCTGGATCCCCAAGAACTTGGGTACACTGAGAAGGTATGCGTAGGGGAACTCGTTTGGATCCTCGCCCTGGTCTCAGTTAATACCTTGTCTGCATCATGAGCCATGGCCAGTGCATACCATGGATCGGAGGAAGATATGCATCTTTTCTTCCAGGCCGCGGTCGCCACTTCCACGATCAAGGTAGTACGTTGGATCGATAGTGAACCAACATCGTTGATACCAGCTTTGCTCCCTGGTCGGGGGATTGTCGATGGACAAGAGGTTTCCGATTCGGCCACGAAGTCCAACCGGTATACCGATCATGAAATAGTCGTACCAGTAAAAATATCGCTCGGTGGCTGGGAATAGGCGTGCATGGGTGAGTTTGGCAGACAGAAGCAGCGGTTTTCCTATGAAATCTTTTTTCATAGATGAATCAAGCACGATCAGTTTTCGCCGAATATAGGCTGCCATTACCAGCCAAAGGAGAAGGGAACCAGTGATAATTGAGAGGCCCAACAGAGGAAGAACCATGAGCGTTTTGATGCCCGGCTCTGACCACTTCAAGATAAAGCAAGTCATGACGAAGATGGTATATCCAACAGCGCGCCAACTCATTATGGATGGTGTTCCTGTGAGTGAGTTACGCTTGGAGAAATTAAAGGGAGAGCAGTTGTTGCTTTGAAATACTGCAGATGAATCCTCATGGTATATCTACTCTATCGATCGTCTACCCCAAATATGGCACCCATGGGTTTCCAGGAAATCAGAAGCGATTGTTCATCGGTTGTAGGGTTTGTGGTTTGTCTCATATCCTTACGTCCTGCAGGATATCCACGTCATTCTCAAGGGTGGAAATTCAGGATAAACGCCGTCCGCAGATCGTGATTAGCGATACAAAGTGAGTTATTGAGAATAGAAATGGACCCTCCCTCACAATAGTCAGGCTTTATCGGATTTTAATTCCACATCATACTGTACATGTCACTGTTCCAACTTACGAACATGTAGAGATCCCTTGGTGTCCTGGGGGACATGATTCAATGGCTCCCTCTCTCTCTTCCTTGCATTCTCAGGAATGGATATGTACTCGGTACGGCTTATTCATTATTCCTTGGATGCTCTTGATGTACCCTGGGGACATGTTCCATCGTATTGATAGGTGGAATTCTTCGAGAACTGAAGCTATATCTCCACATTCCAGGCGTTTAGTATAGATCCAATTCCTCCAGATTGATGCGGAAGCTGATCTCCATCTGAGTCACACTACTACAGCTTCGGGCCCTGAATGTAGCGTCTGAAGAGGAGTGAGTTCGGTGTAGATAGGGTGTTTTGTCATGCTGGGTAGGTTCCCGGTGTGAGTTTTGGTGCAATATTCTCCAGTGGAGGTGTGGGTGGATGGGCTAGAAACTTGAAAATAACCCAGTCAACACAGCTGCTTCGATGACTTCCTCCTTACACCAAGCATTGGCTCATCGGATATCAGAGTGACATGCTCACTGTCAGCATGGTCCTGCGTTGCATCATAGGAGAACGAATCACGAGGTCGAAGCATAATGAATCACACACACATTGATTGTGCCTATCCACACTGGCAGTTCTTCTACATAAATATAGCAGGGTGTCTGAGTCTCACTTGCAGAGATCATCTAAGTGGCATCGTCTCCATTCCAAGGGCTTTGATTCTCCATCATGGCGACACCACAGACTCACCTCCCTTCTACAAAGGTTATTATCGTTGGGGCCGGTTTCTCCGGCTTGGTGATGGCATATCAGCTCAAGCAACAGCTGAAATGCAATGAGTTTGTCATCTATGATCGGGCCGCCAGTCTGGGTGGGACTTGGTTGGCGAACACCTGTATGTGTCTGGACTCTGCCCGATTCACCTTATCCATGGCATCCTGCTCACTATGAACGCCTCAGATCCCGGATGTGGAGTCGACGTACCTGCTCCCTTCTACAGTTTATCCTTCGCTCCTAATCCGGACTTCACCAGTCTCTTTCCAAAGCAACACGAGGTCCTGCACTACATGAACTCGGTTGCTTCCAAGTTTGATATATCACGCCATGTCAAAGGGGACATGGAATGGATTGGTGCCTCCTTCCAAGAGTCCACCAAGACGTGGCTGGTCAAGCTTCGAAACGTGATAAGTGAGCAAGAGTATATACAAGAATGCAACATACTGGTCTCAGCAGTCGGGGCTCTGACGAACCCAAAACCAATTAACATCCATGGTATCGAGCACTTCCAAGGAAAGATTCTTCACACGGCGAGATGGGATCATGACGTGGCTCTCGCAGACAAGAATGTCATTGTCATTGGCAATGGCTGTACGAGTTCCTCGCCTTGGAAGCCCTCTTTTCCCTCATGTTGCTGACCAAAGCTACAGCCTCAGCTACGCAACTGATCCCGGCCATTGCACCTAAAGTCCAGTCGATCACACAGTTTATCCGGGTTGGTCTTGGTGGGAACCCTTTGTTGAGGTATCTGGTTAACATTGCCTAGAGTCCCCAGTACTATTTTCCTGGAAACCCTCTTGCCATCACCCCTTTCTGGAGGAACATCTTCCGCTATGTGCCTGGGATGCTCCGTCTCATTAGGCTTCTGATCTTCCTCTATCTCGAAACGTCCGTTCTCCAGTTTAATCTGACCACGACCGGTAAAAGGCTGAGGGGAGAGGCACGCGAAAGAAGCAATAATTATATCAAGCGATGTGCACCGAGTATGCCGATTCCTAATGTGCTCCATGTATTGACCACCCGCTCACAGTTGGAACAGGGAAATATTGGAACCTCCTCCTACCAACAGCCAACGTCGGATGCAAAGTAAGCCCTCCCACCCCGCGTTACCACTTCACATCCCCTCAATAACCCCCCCCAGCGACGAGTCTTCGACCACGACGGCTACATCCCATGTCTGAACCGGGATAACGTGCACTTGACCGACGACCCTATCACTTCCATCAGCCACCACTCGGTGCAGACGCAGTCGGGACAGACATACCCCGCAGACGTGATTGTAGGTAGTCTTGCTGCCCTGATGAACTCCCAGTCCCCCTTCAACTCACACAATCCCTAGGTCCTGGCAAACGGCTTTACCCCGACACATTTCGACGTCGATCTGCGAGGACGCCACGGCCGCAGTCAACACGAGCACTGGAAAGATTTCGGCTATATCGAAGCGTACGAGAGCGTTGCGATGTCGGGATTTCCGAATTTCTTCTACGTGCTGGGACCGAATTCCGGACGGGGATATACGTCGGCGATTTATTCTGTGGAGAGGTCCGTGGATCGCCGCGGTGGATTTGGTCGTGGCTGCTAACTTTGATGTAGTTTCGCACAGCTGATCATGAGGGTCATCGCACCCGTGATATCGGGGGCGAGCGCGTCGGTTGAGCCGAAGTTGTCGAGTGAGAGAGCGTATAATGATCGATTGCACACGGCGCTCGGGAACACGGTGAATACTAATGCCTGTCGAAGTGTGAGTTCATATCTCGCCTTCCTGAGCTGCGTGTTTGTTTGTGTGGTACGTGCTCACGTCCGTCGGTAGTGGTATATCGATGACCGGACGGGAAAGAACTGGGCCATCTATCCCTGGGGCTCATTGTACATGTGGTACACGACGCATGTTGCGGGTCTGGACGATTGGATATACGATGTAAGCGCCGATTCCACCCGACAAGCTATGGGGATGGATTCTGATTGCCAGCTCCAGGTCCCACAGCGCCCGGCCAGAAGCGGAGAGAAGACACTAGTCTTGCCCATGGTGATGTCGACCGTTCTAGCCTTTCTGGCTCTCGTTTTGTACATCCTCCTGCCTGGTGATGTGATCGGTGAGAAGTGGATCCACTACGTGTCCAGCTACGTGCCGTCAGAGCATCTGTTCTCTACGGTTCAGAAGCTGAACTGAGAGTTCTTCATTCATAGAGTGCCGGAATAAGCGGGGTTACAGTACAGCATATAGTAATAGACAAGTTGACTACTCGAATGCATCTCACTCCCAGCCGTTTATGATCTCAGACGGAATTCCGCAGTTCGTCTCACTCAGCCTTCATCGTCGGCTTCCGAACCATACAATACAGCTACATCATTAGCCCTAACCCACCCAGCAAAACAGACCGACGTACCTGGCACGCATCCTGTCCATCGACACAATCAATCTCCGTCACCAGCTCAAAGCCCATTTTCTCGTAAATGATCAGATTCGGAAATCCCTTCGAGCTCTCTAGATAACACGGGATGCCGTCTCGGTCGGCCTGCCGCGTCACCACCTCCACCAGCTTCTTGCCCACGCCCATCCCGCGCATCGCCGAGCTCACGGCCAAGACATTACAGAAGTAATACCCGCGTGGGTCGGTCCAGACTACGTCGTGGGTTTCCCGCTGCAGCGTCTTCCACAGGTGGTACCGGTAGAGGTTGAGGCCGCCGCGTCCGCCGAACCGGACGTTCAAGAGGAATTGGCGAATGGAGAGAAGCCAGTCTTGGGCCCAGATGGACCAGGGAGTGGGCTTGGAGGGGGGTTGGGGTCCGAACCACCAGCAGACGCCGACGATCGAGGACGGGTGTTTGTCACTGAGGGGGACCTTGGCCACGTAGATGGGACTATTGCAGTTCAGACCGTATTGAAAGTGCGCGGCGAGGGAGGCGGCGTTCCGGTCGATGTTGTACTATGATTCATCGTCATATGTTTAGGGGCTATCCTGGGTTGGGGGGAGTTTCTTGGTGTCCTCTATCCACCGTGAGTGGGTATACGATACTTACTGCCGAAGAGTCGAATGCCCAGTGGAAATACGGATCGTCGGCAAATGCCGTTTGCACGCATTCTACGGCTTCTGGAATGTCCTGTTTGATCATGGGGACGATCTGGACGGCCATGTTGGATTTTGGAGGGATTTGGAACTTGGAACTTGGAACTTGGAACTTGGAACTTGGAACTTGGAACTTGGAACTTGGAACTTGGAACTTGATTCTCAACAGTTTCAGACTCAATTCCTACTGTGTTTGCGAATGGGTTGCGATAAAGCGATGGTATAAGAATGCGAATGGCGGCGAAGGGGGAACAAGGACAACGCCATCGAAGGGTCGATGAGCCACGGAGGATGGATTACGACAATCGGAGACGTTCGAGGGGTGATATCCAGAGTCGAGACAGTACGAAAGAGCTGTTCAGAGTTGGTGCCATGGTGAATGAGGTCCTTTTATAAGACCGTCTATCGACCAGCCTTTAGCCATTCCTGGTAGTTCGAAGCGGCCAAAAATTATGCTCATGTTTTCGATGTCCTTCCTGACCAATCACCGCCATGCCACTAGATAGGATTAGGCAGGTTCTGCCATGATCGAGCATCAGCTGATCCTCGATTATGCAGCTGAGGTCGAGGTTTCTATACTTGTCACTTCGTTACCGTGCACGACGAGACGATCCGCGCATCATAAGTACCCATTTGGCGCTCCCTGTGCCGCCGTCCTATTGCTCATAATCGACCGCTATTTCGTCCAAAGGCTCCCACCCGTACGTGCGGTAGAGCGGGTATGCCTCCGGGGTGGCTTCTAGATACGTAGATTCGCGCATTCCGAGCATCAGCCACTTGAATCCCCCATTCGAGGAGCTTGGTTCTGACACCCTTGCCTTGGTACTCCGGTAGAGTGGCGAGCAGGTCAAGGACTATCATGCCAAGGGTTAGTACTACTAATAGTGAGGCCCTCGCGGAAGGTGGGGACGACGCCTCAAAACGTAAAAAGCAAAGGACCACGAACCCATATCATCGTCCTGGAAGGTATACATCCCTCTTTTCCTTCAGTAGGGTAAATAACCCCGCAAAAATCTCTTCTCGCATCCCTTGTGGTTTGAAGGTCGTGGCGTTCGCCACCATCCACTTGCCTTCCTCCGATAGCTCGACCTGATTCTTCGCCCAGGGGATTGTCCATCGGGCGTACGGAGTACTCCACGATGCGATCGACCGTCGTATCCACTGCCGAGAAGACATGAATGTTGGGGGACGCTAGTTTCTCCAGACAGCGAGCTTCTTTCAATGCGAAACAGATCTCTGGCGCGATACCGGGCAACCCCATTTGCCAAGAGCGGCTGGTCTTTGAAGCTGATGATGTTAATTTGGCCGAGGGCGGCAGCCTCCGATTCGGTCGCGTAACGAACGTCGATGTTGTTTTGGGACATTTTGTGTCGAGTTACTCGTACGAAGATTCGGGGAATATCCTTCGTGGGAATGTGCTTATATAGTGCGTTGGGCCATTTATCAGAACTTGTCGGGCACCCGTTTCAGGATAGTCGTTCGAGTCACTTTCCCACGAATGAGGGATTAAATCTAGCTGGTTCTCTCTGAGAGGAGAGGAATTTCCCTCAGGGCATTGCATTGCATTTACTAGGGCATGATGGATGCAAATCCAGTATCCAGTACTAATTTTCCATTGCCATCGTCGTCTATATACATCAGTTGTCGTTTCTGGAGCTTCAGGCTTATGCCCATTTGCCCAACACGCCCATCAGCACCATACCGGCTATTAAAGCCATGCCGCCGACCAGCACTCGTACCAACGGTGCATTCATCATCTCGCCTTCCTCCATGACCCAGTCTCGGGCCCACATATCGACCGCCCCAACCCACACCAGAATGCCCGCCGATAGTGCGTCCAGTGTTCCCAGTGTGATAAGCGTGCTCCTCCCGTTGCCATTGAACGAGTGCAGCACGCCCATGCCGATGGCCATACCGATGGGAGTGATGAGCGCGAACGTCCCCGCCATCACCACTTTACTGGGGAAGACTCGACCGGGCAGCAAGGCAATCCGAGCTCCGAGTGCCAGACCCTCGAAGAACTGGTGGAAGACAATCACCACCAACAGCGTTTTATAGAAGGAGTCGCCCGCAACCACAAGCGTAAGACCGATCAGGATACTGTGGAAGATCACACCGGCTTCCATGACCAGGACCGAGAGCTTAGTGTTGGGCTTGGTCGCATCAGAGCCGTGATTGTGGCTGAGTTGGGCGAGTTGCATCGTCCGTGTTGCAGTCGTGTCGTCTTTGGAGTCCCGGCTGTTCGGAGATGGTGTGTCCTCGCAGCATTCCGGCGTCGATGTCTTGCCGCGGGCGAGAATAATGCGGTGGCCGATGTATTCAGTCAGGAAGGAGAGGAAAATACCGGCCAGCACGACGGCGGATGTTGTGCCCTCGTAGCCGAGCTCGCCGAGACATTTATTTGTAAACATGAGGTTGGCATGAGTATACAACTGAGGCCCAGTTAGCGGATTCCGGGATCCTCGCGACATGCTCGTCTCTTACATGGATGAAAGCCGTCGACAGAATCACTCCCGTGCCAAACTGCTTGATCACCGTCGATGTCATGGTATTTATGGTCCCAAGGGGGAGTTGAACGAGTAACATCGGAAGAAAGACACCGATCCCACTGGTCACCAGGACCACGAATAATGTTCCGATTCGTAATGGCATATCGTACTCGCGACTCTGGACACCGCAGGATGGCTCGCTTGAGTGTTCCGATTCGCCTGCGCCGACGCAGTGTCTGCTTTGGTTAGATCTGTCTCGTTCGTGCCGTGGGTATGTGGAGGACTTACTCGACGCCTGCGTGGAAATGACAGTTCTGTCCGCTACTGGACTTACTGCTGGAGTTGTTGTCATCGTCGTGTTTATGTCCGGTTTCGCCTTCTTCGAGGATCTGGACCTCGTTTCCAGCGGCGTCTAAGCAGTACCTACGCGAGGTCAGCCTCTGTCAAAGCCAATTCTTGAATGGGATACTACTCACTGTGAGCCGCCATGCGAGTGGCAACCTGTATACTGTGCCGGCGGCTCCCCAGTTGGGGTAGCAGTCAACGACACCTGCACCTCATGTCCTTCGCCGTTGATGCAGAAAACATCACCACCGTGGCTATGACAACCCGTCACGGCAGAGGTCTGTGCCGACGAAGTCGTGGTCGCAGCCACAGACGTAGCCGTCACCTGAGCCTGAGTGGTGATGGGAGTCTCTTTGCCATCAGCTCCGTAACAATACTCCACGCTGCCATGTGTGTGGCATCCCGAATACGACTGCGCGTGCGCCACGCTGGCTGCAATGCATACAAGGAATAGCCCCTGAAGCATATTGGGCACCGTCTCTTTGTTCACCACTTTAACTCACAGGAGAAGAACGGGCCAAGAAAGGGGGTTTCAACTGACTCCTATTTATCTCCCTGTTCCCACAAGGTATCTCCCTGTGCAACGACTCACTTAAGAAGTAGTGGTTTCCATTGCTCGAAGAAAATCTCGCCCACGTTGCCGGGCAGAGATTTTACCATTGCATTGAGAAGCCTTTGCGGACTAACCACCAAGGTACTGTGCCAAGCACGACTTTCCTCCTATGCCAAGCGGGCTCCCCTCTTTATACCCGCCCGGATAGTGGATTATATTCCACTATCGCAGACAAAGCCCATGGTAATGAGCTCGGTTTTGGTCCCCAAGGTCCCCCTACCAAGACCTTGGCATGGTCCGTCCCTTTGAAGCCCACGATGTCTTGGCATCCCCATGGATACTGATAATGATATCGGATGACGAGATAGGGTAGATGCATGATGAGGAAACACGTGGGATATTGCACAATTCTATGGCCGGGGACGGTCACAATAACGTTGGACAAGCCTGCTCGTTGACGGGGAATACTGAGAGTTTGTCGACGAGGGATTCGGAGACGTTGCAGTATTTTACTCTCAAGACTTATGCGTGCGATGTTGCTGTGCCGGTGAGGTGAATAATCATCGGGGTTGAGGTGCATTGTCTTTAGATTCTGAGGGAGTTGGATGGTTGGGGAGGAGGCAGTTAGGGCTTGTGGTCTGGTTATGTGAAGAGTATGTTAATGTTAATTGTCTATTTCCCATCCCCACCGACCTCCCTCTTATAAGAGGCGATGACTCCGATTGAATACCAATCTTTGACGCCATTCAATGCAATCGTGCCTCTCTACCCTGTACACTACACTGAATAACCGGTATTTTAGATGAGGTTTCACCGGGACAGTTCAGCAGATAAAGCCTATTGTCGGGATATGCCACCCCAATAAAGAGCACCATCGCCAGAAAATGAGTCAAAGGACCACACATGACCCAAATATACCGGCAGTGATCAAGACCAGTTAATCTCCAAATGAAGTAGGAGAAGACCTAACTCTCACTCTGTTTGCCGGGGTAACGGAGTAGATAATCGGGATCATACTCATTTTGAGGAGGCCCAGCCGGTAATCTCCTTCAAGTGAGCGTTGAATCGCGCTCTTGGTGCTGTGTATATGTACATACATACTACTCGTCCTTGGGAGAACACCAGCAACTGGACGCATCCTGTGATCTCTGCTCAATATATAAATATACCCCAATTCCGACTGCCATGATGATATTCCCATTGATCTCTACCGATCACTTCACTTCTTTACATCTCACCATCCATTTACCTGTCTTCCACAGGCGGAAAAAGAAATGGCAGATGACAGTGTGTTCCCCTTCAGGATGCTGGTCATCTAAGGTAGTGCTGACATGGTCCCAGCCAACAACTACGGATGGGTCATTACCGGCATTCCCAAGCACGTTCTAATTCTGATCCTCTATACCGCTGCCTACAGCATTCAAGCCAACCGCACCCTCACATCGCTTGCAAACACTCCAAGCGCTTACGAGCTCCTTGAGGACGAAGAGGTTATTATGAAGTATAAGACGATGAAGACCTTGAACCCTCTGATAGAGGAAATGGGTGGCATTCGTCTCATGTGCAATATTAGTGGAAACGTTTTATTTCTGGGGCAATATTTCAGGTACAACCCGGGGGCCGAAGAAATCGTTAGACTCCTCCTGAAAGACCCTCGTCCCATTGAAGAAAGGCTTCTGTCAAAGGGTTTAGGACTGGGTGAAGAATGATGTTCTGGGGCATGGACAATGATGGCAGGACTTGTTGAGGGTCTGTTATTTTGAGGTCTATTGTAATTTGTTTGTTGAATCAATGTCTTCAGAATGTGAGGTATGAATCAGAATGCAATCATGATATATTTCAAGTTGTGAATGATGAGCAAAGACCAAATTTCATCTCCTCTCCGACGACAATCTACTTTGAATAGCGGTAGCCAGAGCCGTTAGTACTACTCCGTACACACTGGCAGAACAAAATGACCCGTCATGACTTCTCTCTCGCAGTTCATGATCAAAGACCATATCACATGATCCCATGGTCTGCAAGAAAGCGACAACATCAACGAATCCCTCCGACGACCGTCATTCTCCGACATCAAATCAACTATGACGCATTCACCGATAACGACCAAAGACACCCGTCAATCCCTCTACTGAATCCACCGCGAGGGAAACGACCACGGAAGAATCGTTCTACGGAACCCTCACCCCCCCAAGAATCGCGCTCGGAATGAATCCGCCCGTTTTCCAAACCTAAAGCCTGGTTTGCGACATGGGACACCCTAACAGTTCCCGCCTGAGGAGGGAATAGATTAGATAAACTGGTTTCCGACCACTACAGATGTCATTCTCGATCTATCAATTCTTCGGGAATTGAAGACGCGGGGCTTGTTGGTCGCGAGGGAAGGCACAAGATCGGTGTTGTTGGGCGACAGTCCACGGGGATGTTAGACTTCAACGGGGGGAAGATCGATAGATGTGAGGAGTCATCCATTAGAGGGTTTGTGGAGCAATCGCGAGACCTGGAGTAAAGAAGAACAGGCCAAATGGGATGATGATGGTGTTTCCTGGACACTGAGCGATCGGGAGTGAGTCAGTTCCAGGGGATGTCCTCCGTAATACGGAGTACATCGGGGGATTTTCGACCAGGGGATGTCTCAGGGGCAAGCCTAGGGATGGACTCGTGTCCACTTTTTTTTTTTTTGGATTTTCTTTCCTTCCCCCCCTGAATGAGGATGGTTTTGGTTGCCCTTCATTCTTCATGTTTTACATTCCATTTACCACTATTCATTCTCGCCGTCGCCAAGGGAAGGCTGGGCAGTAGCCCTGGTAACGTTGGTCTTGGGTGGTCACCGTGAGGTAATTGACGTGGTATCCCATCATTTTATGGTTTTTTTAGTGTGATCGTTGGGGTAGTGGGAATTATGAGAATTATAGGGGAAGTGGAGCAGATGTGCTTCAAGGTATTCAGCCTATTTGTCGGTCGCTTGACGATGAACCCTGCAGGATCACTACTGTTTCTTGGCTAAAATATTAGCGCTTCAGGACGATATCCATAATATATTAATACTACCTAACGGTTGTCGTACCCCCATTTACTAGTCCGTTGGCCACTGGTAAATTGATAATGCTGCTGCCTGGGGACTGCATGAATACTAATTGGACAAAATAGCAATCTCAATGATCGATACGGAGTACTAGACTACTACAGAGTAGTAGTACTTGAATGGACTCGTGTGTTGTAGAGAAGTCAACTTGTAGGCGGTCATTGTAGGAAGTTATCGCTAATTGTGGAGGGAGACATACTACTAAGTACTCCGTACTCCGTAGTACTCTGTACTAAGTAGTACTGATTGGGTAGTGGTACTTGGAAAGCCCTCGCAAGTGGCAGTACTACTTGAAAGAAACCGTGTCAAAAAAGAAAGACCGTCGATTGCATACAGAGTACTCCGTATCGGTTGGACAAATGTGATATGTGGTCTGACACTGATTATATGGATCGACTGCCGAGAGATATATATATATTATGTGACCATCGGTGTTATATGGACTAAGGTGCTGATCTTCATAAGTTTGGATTCCATTACGGAGTACTCTGTAGCTTCCACTCCTATTTCGTGTTTCATCTCTCTACTATCTGGTTGATTTCAACAGGAGATCTAGTTACGATTCCGTGAATGATATAGATATCTACCTATTGAAGACCTCCAGAAAGACTCAAGACATCCAAGAAGTGTGGCGTGTATCTGCCCCAGCCAGAATATCACCAGGGCAATTGAGATGATCTTACAACTGATTGGTGCCAAGTTGGATATACTACTCCGTAATGCCACTAGAAATAGAATTTAATACTAGGAAATCCAAAAAAAATGCATGGCTGACAGATGATGACAGTCTGAATCAGTCTTGCAGAAACTCCCCCCCCCCTTTCACTGTCCATAGTACTGGTCCGAACGAAATCATTGACCGTGGTAAAGTATTCAGTGTTGAGGTCAGTGTTCGACCCTTCCCAAGATGGTTTGAAGGCTGAAACTTCGGGACTTTACTTGTTTCACTCTTTATTACCACCTGACGCGGTGCGTCGCTCCTTTTTTTTTTTTTCTCTTTCTCTTTCTCTTTCTCTTTCTCAGTTCCTTTTATTATTATTACTATTATTACTACTACTATTATTATTATTAGTTATTATAATTTTTTTTGGTCTCTTCTGGGAAGGGCGACAGCTGATCGAAAATCCTCTCTCTACCTTACCAACGGACCCCGTCCCTATCTGTATACAAACTCAACGACCTCCGACTACTACCACTTACACCCCACCCCGTCTTTGTTTACTTCATACCTCACGACAAACAACCACCACAATGGCACCGTCCGCACTGGCGGCTCTAGGTTCCCCCTCCTGGAAAGAAGAAAAGCGCGTCGGATCCGCCAAACGTCGTAATACCGGCTCTGAAGCAGAATCTCTCGTACCGCCCAACCCTTCTGTCCCCCCAGATTACGATCCTACGGTCGGCGCAAAACCCTACTCACCTTTCTATCGCCATGCCACTTCATCTCACGCGACCCCCGAGCAACTCACCGTCCAAGACAAAAACACTAATGTTCGTATCAGTGACCTGGAAAATGGACTACGACCGTCCGAAGAGTCAAGGAACCACCAGCCGTCGAAACTCTGGGCCGAAAAGAAGAGAACCTGTGACTGGATAAGGGGATTGACGAAGGGTCAGAGGATCGCAGTGAAGGCAGCCATCGCCATCCTGACATTAGGGACGATGGTTGGAATTGCGCTGGGCATTACATCGGCGGTTGGTGGAGGAGTATGGAAATCAGATCACCAACAAGGAGCAATTGGATCCTGAGAGGAGGGTACGTTCCAGTTTTCTTGCAATTCTGCGCTACCTGGCCAGGATTAACTGAATATGTAGAAATTCTTCCCTCTCCCCCTCCCCCCGCCCGGCGATGATTCGCGATAGCGTGCGAATTCCAGAATGTTCACTGGCTCCCAGACGCGCTGGCAGAGAGCTGTCTGGCTGAACGGATTCCCGTCACACCCGACGAACGAAACAAGGGGCGACAATAAAGAAAAGGGATGATAACCCGACCTGGCGGGTTGGGCTTGTAATTGGATGTCGCTCAAGCGACCGAGGCAATTGTACAAACGCGTGACATTAGGCCGTGACAGAGAGCTTTACTTCCTGTGCAAGAGAAATTCCTTTCTGATCAGTCAAGAAATCCGATCGAACACCTTTTTTTTTTTTTTTTTATTATTATTATTATTATTTCTTCTCACCACGTGTGGTCTCTCGGCTCCATCCGTAGTTGCTGCCTGAGTGGCTGGTAATGGTGGCCTGACGCCGGAAGAATGTCGGTCCCTGGCACGTGACCCACAGGTGCTACAAAAAGCGCGATTCCGCGCATTCCTTTTGGGAGTTTTTTTCTTTTCTTCTTTATATCAAAAAGTTAACAGAGCCTGCCACGACCGTCGCCCAGTTTTTTTTTCCACGGCGATGTGTTGCCTTCGGTCTACGGACCGATCGGTTCTGGAGAAGAAATTCCTCGATAGGAAGTTTGCCTTTCGTTGGGTCCTCTTTAGTGAGGGCGATGAGAGGTGAATGTCGATGACGGGATACAGACCAACCTTCAATTATATGTTTTAATCGGTGTTTTGAACGGATCAGATTAATCAGAAGAAAATTTACATGGAAATTCTTATTGCCGAAAATAAGTAGCGTACGTAACGTTGTCACTATTTTGAAAAAAAGACCAAAAAAACAGCAACGCGTAAATGTGAACCACGTGTTGGATCCCTCGTCATGTGCCTCGACTCTTCCTAACTGGTTAGAACGGACTACTCCGTATCCGTACCTCAACACCTAAACATTGCGTACAACCAGCCGCACGTACTGCCTACATCAACCCCCCTTTTGTGGCGTCAGATGGAGTGGATAGATTTTCGAAGGGTTAAACCATCGACGCCCCTCTACAGCTCCCGTTTGAGGCAAGTCTTGTTCTGCACTGACTCGGATCACAGGGGGTGGATGCGCATTGTAGGGGCCGCTTGCCGAATCAAGGCGCGAGGAGCATGCCGGTGCTTTCTGGGGGATGGAGGAATGCTCGACGACCGAGTGCCGAAGGAGGAGAGCATCTAGATGGGGATGGGAGATACGGAGTACTCCGTACTGTGCGAAACAAGGCCCGGGTCTGGCGGAGCCCATTCCTGGGGGGCATTCTCAGCTAGAAAACAATCCCTCGAGGGTATTTGTTTGTTTCGCCAGAGGGGGGAATCGACATACCGAACGGCAATGGGTTGAGGTTATTCTGCTGATAAAAGGGTCAACACCTTCCGGGGACTCATGATCGAATCGTGCAATCGCAAGGTCCAAACGACAATCTTCTCTTCAGTCACTTTCCTTAATTACCGTTTCTTGCGCGTGTGCTTGTCTTTGGCCCATTGGCCTGTAGTCGCTCATTTGTCATTCATAGCAACATTCGGTTTAATAAACAGTGTTTGAAAAAGAGGACGAGGAACTATCCGAGAACACGATGAAGGGACTTCAGAACGGTATTCCATTCGCCGTGCTGGCCGCCATGGCCAGCGCCCAGGGCATCAGCGGGCCTCATGGAATGGATCGAGGCAATGATGCCGCCCTGTCGTACAGTAACGACCTCTACAATGAGGTGAATGCCTACGCGAAGGACGACCACTCCACCGATGTGGAGACCAACACCAATATCTTGGTCTCCCCTCCCAATGGCATGCCTCATGGTGGCCAGCGTGGTCGTGAGGGTGTCCTGCACGAACCTCGTGGACAGCCTGAGGCTGCTGGGATTTCGGGTCCCGGCGGAGCCGACGTTGGATCGTCGGTCTCCTGGGAGGAGGAGGCCTCGGCCCACACAGAGGTGCGCAGTAAAAAGGTGGATAATCACCATGTGGAAATCAACGAGAAGGAGGACGTCACGATTGTGTCCGCCCCAAATCCGCCAACGGGCCATCACTCCCACGAGGATAAGGATCAAGGGGAAGGGCATGAGTCTTCCAGCGAAGACCCAGAGCAGGGCGATCACGAGGAGACAAACCAAGACTCTCAAAACGGAGGACAGGGAGACAGTACCGGCGGTGAAGAGCAAGATGCCGAGGGAGAACAACAGGAGGGTCAGGAAGAGCACGAAGGATCTGAAGGTGCAGGACAGGACGGGGAAGAGGCTCGCCAGCATCATCCTCGCGGCCTCTCACACGCGAGGCGCGCTTTGATCGACGGACCCGGCGGCGTTGACATTGGGAACGCGGCCTCTTTCTCATCGGAGAATGAGTACTCTTCCGAGATCAATGTCGCTAACCTTGATGACCATTCGCTCGACGTTGACGAGAATACTGATATCGTCGCTGCGGCCCCTAATGGCCATGGCCCCCGCGGGTCAGATCACCGTCGTCGTGACGCCCACACTAGGCGCCAATTTCCGTCATTGATCAAAGGGCCTCACGTCGTGGACGTTGGTAACGAAGCTGACGCGTCGTTCAAAAACGGCTTCAAATCGAATGTGAACAGCTACAACAAGGACAACCACGGTGTTGACATCGACAAAACCGCTCACATTGTGAAGTTCCTTCCGCCCCCGCCCCATGCTGGCTACTCTCATGGTCCTGAACACGGACATGAGCGCCGCGACTTGGATGGCAAACGACCGGATGTTAGCTTGATCAAGGGTCCGCATGGAGTGGACGTTGGGAACGGCGCGGCGTATTCTTCCAAAAACCAGTATAGTTCGCAAGTGAACGATTACAATGGGGATGATCATTCCGTTGATGTCAAGAAAGCTACAGACATTAAGGTGCTTCTACCTCATCAGCCCCGTACCCATGGCAATGAGCGTCGCCAGCAGCGGGGACCCAGTGCACTAATCGATGGACCCCACACATTTGACACAGGCAATGCTGCAGGCTTTGCCAGTAAGAATGCCTACTCCTCGCAAGTCTCCTCCTTCAACGAGGACGACCACTCCGTGGATGTTAACGAGGCGACGCACATCAAGGTTCTGCCACCCCTTCACCACGGACCCCACGGTGATGAAGGACGCCGTGGACCAGGCAAGCGCGCTTATCGACCTGACGCCGTTCTCATTGATGGGCCCGGCGGCGTGGACATTGGAAACAGCTTTGACCATGAGCAGGAGAACGCTGTTGAGATACAAACCAACCAAGCCAACACTGATAACCATTCTTTGAAGTATAACTCCGAGGTCGACGAAACCATTATCCCACCGCCTCATCCAGAGCACCACAAGGGCGATGACCACAGTGACGGCCCGCCCCATCCTGAACAACACGGACAGGATGGACCTCGTCCTGAGAACACCAAGGTCGATAAACCCGTTTCTACTCCGCCTTCTCCTGAACATCACGAGACTGAAGGACCTCGACCCGAGAACCACGAGGTTGAAAAACCCACTGGCGCGCCGTCTCCTGAGAACCACCCGGTCGATGCTCCTCATCCGCCTCCCCACCAGGATGAAAAACCCTCTGCTCCGCCGTCTTCTCCTCAGAATCATGAGTCAGAGAAACCCTCCGCTGCTCCATCTTCTACTCAGAACCACGAGGTTGAGAAACCAACTCCCGCGCCGTCTCCTACTCAGAACCATGAGGCAGAGAAACCCTCATCTCCTCCTCAGAGTCACGAGGCAGCGAAACCCTCTGCTGCCCCATCTTCTACTCAAAACCACGAGGTTGAGAAGCCAAGTGCCGCGCCATCTCCTAGTCAGAGTCACGAGGTCCAAAAACCTGTCGCTGTGCCGTCTTCTTCCCAGAACCACGCGGCCGAGAAACCCACTCCCGTGCCTTCTCCCCAGCACCACCAGGATGAAAACCCCATCGCCGTGCCGTCTACTCCCCTGAACCATGAGATCGGGAAACCTACTGGCGCGCCGTCTTCTCCCCAGAGCCACGAGGTTGATGAACCGCGTCCACAGCCCCACCAGGACGAAAAACCTACTGGCGCGTCGTCGTCTTCTCCTCAGAACCCCCAGGTTGATGAACCACGTCCTGAGAACCACCAGGATGAAAAGCCCGTCCCCGTGCCGTCTACTCCCCAGAACCACGAGGTCGGAAAACCTACTGGCGCGCCGTCTTCTCCTCAGAGCCACGAGGTTGATGAACCGCGTCCAGAGCCCCACCAGGATGAAAAGCCCACTGGCGTGTCGCCTGCTCCCCAGAATAACGACGTCGATCAACCTATTATCGCACCACCTCACCCGGAACAACATGGGGAGAAACCAGTTCCCACATGCTCGACCGTCACTCACGAAGTGGTACACACTGTGATCCGTACTGTCGAGCCGCACCCTGAGCCAACACCCGCCCCCCAGCACCAAGAGCCCGTGAAGGCCCCTGCTCCACATGAGGAAGAACAGCAACCTCCCCTTGCTCGTCCCGGCCATGGGGAGGAGGATCACCAGTCTGCACCACCCGCTGGCCCCCAGCATCAAGAGCCCGTGAAGGCACCTGCTCCACATGGAGAAGAGGGTCCGGAATCCCCTCCGGCGTGTCCCCCCCACAAAGGGGAGGACCACTACCATGAGCCAATTCCCGGCCCTCACCCCCAGCAAGATGCAACCCACCCTTCTCCTCATGATGAGGACGGCCATGAATCCTCACCTGTTCATCCCGGTCACAGAGGGGATGACCACTACCATGAGCCAATTCCTGGCCCCCACCCCAAGCAAGATGTAAACCACCCTGCTCCCCATCACGAGGAAGAACAGGAAGCCTCGCCTGATTCACCCCGCCATGGAGGCGAGGAGCACCAGCCCACTAATGACGAAGGATCTCACCACGCACAACCATCTTACTCTGCTCAGGCTCAAGATGCTCCTGCCCCTGCCGCTAGCCAGGTATATGGACCTGCTGAGCCCGTGGCTCACGCTGACGCCAGCTTTGATGTGCCCTCTTCCACGACTCTTGCTCATATCGCCTTAAGCTCCAACAGCCATGTGCCTGTCCCCCCATCGAACGCTCACATGGTCATGACTTCCACACTGACCGTGCCTTATCATCCGTCATCCCTCAACAAGATCCCTGTCTCTGTACCGATGTCATCCAGCAGTTGTGTGTACCCCAGTAACTCGCCTGCTTCGACGCCCTCACCTCACGTCCCAGTTGGCGTCGACGCTGAGCATAGCTCTCACCCTGTGCAAGGTGAAGCCACCCCTTCGCCATCTTCTGACGGTGTCATGTTCACCGGCAGTGCTACGCACCTATCACCTGGTGCTGGTGCCATCTCTCTCCTCTGCGGAGTGGTGGGTTTCCTGGCCTTTGTTTTGTAAAATGTGTGACTTCCTTGGGTCTTCTGTCTGCTCCTGCAGCTCACCATGCTAAGGCATAATCTCATGTGATTCTTGTATTTCCACGCCCAACGCTGGCTCAATCTGCATGTCTTTCTTTAAAACAATTTGTCATGAACCGCTTGTCAGATTAATTTTTAATCATACAACCTGCATATCGCTTCACAGCATTCCATTCCATTCTCAAACCCAGCTATACTACCCATGCTACCTTCTGTGTAACATGCGAAGCCACCGTAGAATTCTCTCTTAATCAACCCCCCAGAGCTTTTGTATTCGTTGTTCCCCACCACCTAGTAGCAAAGTAAACCTCACCATCTCAGGATCCAGGCCACAGCAGCAGCCCAACCACCTACAGCCTGAAGAGTCACCCTACACATGCATAAACAATACCCTACAACATCGAAGCACAACATCCCATTTTATTTTCTATAGAATCCCCAGACCCTCCATATCAATTATACCCACCACGCCAAGTGATATCATAACCCCCTCACCGCACCCAGAACAGGGGACAAGGGACATCAAACATGTACTACTAGTATATAAAGTAAAACCACCCGATGAAACAAACCAACTTTGCCACCTGTGACCAAAACGTCAACATCTTCCCCAACGACCCCTCAGAACAAGCTTCGATAACCAAGGAAAACCCGTCCGCTGCTTTTCCCGTGCCGGTTCGCCGAGTGTCCGGAGGACCTGAGCTTTGCGGGAGAGGTCAACACGGGCCAGGGACGGATCGTCCCGGGGTGAATGTGAATATGAAACGGGGGGGGTTTGAGGATCTTTCTATTCTGGTATTTTGTTATTATAGCATTCTAAACTTTGTCTTCCGGTTCACTGATCGGCATTTTGAGTGCAGGGGTGGTGTCGGGCTATTGTCTGAAGGCTTGGTAGATCTCGTCGAGGACGTCTCGTTTGCGCTTTCGGGATGTTTCGTCGGTCTCGGAGGGTTCCCCGAGGGGTTCTTGTGATACCCAGCTGCGGATGGTCCCGTCGCCGTGCGCTGAGAACATCTCTAGTCCTGCGCCGGATGCTCCGTTGCCGCGCCATGCGAGGGTGTTGATGCGGCCTGCGCTGAGGGCGCTGGGGCGGCGGTGGAATCGCGGCTGGTTTAGTAGGCCGGGGACTTGGAGGCGCTTGATTAGTGTTCCTTCGCGGAGTTCGAACATGAGGATCTCGCCGCGGTCGTCGGTTTCGTTGAAGTTCGCCCAGAGGAGTGTCTCTTGGCCTGCGCCTGTGATGCCCTTTGGTAGGACTAGGGGTGTTCGTTCGGCGAGGTGGGAGGATGCGGCGTTGCGGATCCGCGGGCCGAAGTGGACGAGCGTGTTGGCGCCTGTTGAGGCATCCCAGATGCGAATCCGTGCGTCTTGGCCGGCGGTCACGAGGTGGGAGCCGGTGGAGGTCCAGCGCACGCCGGTTACGGCGCCGTTGTGGGCGCGCGCGTGCGGGGAGAAGGCTGGTCGGCTCTGGTGGTTTGGCGGCGCGCAGTGTGGCGGTACCAGACCTACTGCGTCGTCCATGTCCAGGGCTGCGATGGCGGAGTTGTGGCCTCCGCGACGGATGTCGAATAATATCACTTTGTTGTCTGTGGAAGCCGACGCTAGAATGTGCGGTCGGTGAGGCGCCCACGACACTGATAGGACCGACGAGGAATGGCCGGGCAGCCCGTGGGTAGACAATCCTGAGCGCAGATCGAGCAGTCGCACGGGCTTCTCGGACGTGCCGACTGCAATGAGCAGCGGGGATGCGGGGTGTGAGGACAGTGAATGGGTGTAGGGTGTGCAGTCGAGGCTAAATGTATGTACGGGTGTGATGGCCGCGGGTGCGAGAGCGGACAACTTGAGCGTACCGTCGCGCGATGTCGTTAGAATGGTGGAGGGGACGGGATCAAAAGGATAGATTGAGATCGAGGTGATGGCGTGCTTGTGTGCTTCTTCATGCGACGACTTCGTGACCGAGGCGACGGACGTATGAACATGACTTAGTTCGGCGCCTCTGGTCTCCAGGTCCCAGAGGTGAATTGAGGGATCGGCGCCACCAGAAACCATGCTGCTTTCCTTTAGTCAAGTATGAAAGAACAACAGTCGCGCAACGTACAATCGGCCGTCATAATGATCGATCGCAAGGACATTTACTCCGGCCCGATGAGCAAAGTGCTCCTCGGAATCAAGGTGTACATCTACCGCTGCAGCCCGCTGTCCACCGTCCTGGCGACTTGCGAAACGGATACCGGGGGCTGGTTCCAGGTGGTGGACGAGACGCGAAGTTTGCGCAACATGGAACGTATGTGGCCTGATGGACCCAAGGGTCCGATTCAGAAGATAAGAATTCATTCATCAGAAGTTGTGTTGGTGGGCGTGATGCTTGGATTGGATATCAGTTTATCGACAGCGTCTATCAAGATAGCTCACGTGACTTGGCAAGCAGAAATCTAAATAATCAAAGCATTTTATTCTTTTACTCAACCTCCCTCTGGCAAGATTGATAGATTGCTTATCAATCAAGATTAAACAGCTATTCATGCAAGAAAAACAACAGCAAGAACTTCTGAAGCTTTGTGAAGCTTGTTGTGTGAGTAATATTGTGGAAAAATGATCAACGAGAGATAGCGATATAGTACATCTGCCTACTACTGTATGGGATCAATTTGTGCAAATGGCCTAAAGGCTGTTTGAGTTCTTCATTACGGTTAATATAAGCTGTGAATATGTTCATATATAGAGAGTGTATAATAACGTGAACTATGAAATGTTTCTTAAGAAGATACTGGGCAAATATTTGAACACCAGGTACAGGTGAGCAAGGTAGTCAATGCCCAAGGCGTTATCCAACTTCACCGTACTTATGGTATCATACCTCGTTCGGGCTCACTGCTGAGGTCCACAGATGTATTCTCTTCTTCGGTCTGCAAAGACATCTCAATAGCCATCCGCAGGTTTTCCATGTCATCGTCATCATCATCGTCATCTTCATCGCCTTTGTCGTTTGCCGTGGTTGGTGGTCCTTGCTGTTCCTGGATGGACATAGCAATGGCTAGCTGTATTTGCTCATCTTCACTGAGTGGTCGAAAGGCAAGCTGCTGCGGAATTACAGGTTGGTTCTGTTCTAGGTCCGCGATCCCCTGCCAGTTTGACTGCTGAATAAAGACGCTTCGGAGGTGGTGAGTGGTGATGATTGTGTATTGGTGTTTGGGGCCCAGATATTCGAGCATCTCCTTCCTGGTCTGGACCAGAAGTTGTTGTGCATCCTCAAGTCGCCCTATTTGCAGAAAGACGAGCCCACGGTTGCTCAAGGCACCCAAAGTCTCTGCGTGGTGAGGGCCCAACAGATGATGCGATAACAATACAGTGGTTTTCCATTCAGCATCCGCTTGTTCCAGCTTGTTATGGCTGAGATATGCAATAGCCAAATCTCGGACTGCATTGAAAGTATCTTTGTGGTGAAGTCCCAGCCGCTTGATGCACGCTTTCTTGGTGAATTCCATCTCTTTCTCCTCCTTGTCTTCCTCCTTCTGTCCTCTGTAAACCTCAGCCAGTCTACGGCTGCACTGGACAGTCTTTTTGTGAGCCGGGCCGAGGAGTGATTCCCGTGCCACCTTCACTTCCAGTAGCATTTTCTCAGCTTCGACCCATTTTTCTTGCATCTGATAGGTACGGGCCAGATCCCAACAGATATCGAGAGTCGCCTCGTTTGATAGCCCAAGAATTGCCTTCGTCTTCTCCGTCACGTCTCTCTGCAAATTCTCAGCTTCTATCAGTCGGCCTTGATTGCGATATACCAGAGCTAAATTCCGGGTGGCGCTCAATAATGCCAATTCTAGATTGTCCCTCATGTCTTGATCATTCTGACATAGGTTTTCGATTTTTTGTATCACTTGCGATAGCATAGTTTCTGCCTTGCCCAGCTGTCCTCGTTGCATAGCACCCCACCCTTCATTGTGCTCCAGGTTCAGTTTGTCGATGATTTGATTCCTTGTTGCATGCTGTTCCCGCAGAAGGATGGCCTCTTCAACCCTGCCCTGTCCTTGAAGGAGATTCGCGTGCTCTTGATTAGCGAGCCGCGCAAAGGGGTGACTGGGTGGCACGTTTTTCTCGAGGGATTTGGTGAGCTCTTGCCACTCTCTTTCAGCCTCGCTATTCTTTCCGTGCTCACCATAGACACGGGCAAGATCAAGTGAAACCCCCAAGGTCAACAGATGCTCCGATCCCACATTTTTCTTATGTATGATCTTTGCTTGATTCAGAAGACGCTCAGCCTCATCCCAATGTTCTTGCTTCCAAAGCGAACGTGCCAGCTCCTGCATTGCTCGCACATGCAGCGCGCTCTCATCTCCATACTTCTCTTTGGTAGAAACCTCAAGGCTTTGTGAGACATCCTGTGCTTCTCCGTGTTTTCTTTGAATATTCAGGACATGGAGAAGTGTTATTTGGATCTCAAAAGTTAACCAATGCCCGCATCCCAGCACTTCCTCTAGGTCCTGGACCTCACGAGTGAGATAATCCTCTGTCGATGCCAAGTTTGTGTTCCCATATCTTGCAATCGGTTGCACCAAGAAACCCCCCTGGGCTGCGAAATTCCAGAACTTTCCAAATTCAATGTCACCTGGACTCAAGTGCTTGAGGTGTGCAAGTCGTTCCTGAAACTCCTCCTCCGGAGTTCTCGATTTGTCAAGCCAGGTCTTAGCCTCCATCTCGTCGGAATGAACACCGAATCCGACGGTGTAGCATAATGCAAGCTCAGAACTGGCCGATCGGAAGCATTTCTCACAAGACCCGGTAGCCCGGTCCTGTAGGCATTTCGTAATCTGAATTCGCACTCGGTAGTCCAACGTGGAGAGCTGAAAGAACGACGGTACAATCTAAATTCCGGTTAGAGCTACGGTCTGCAACTTCTGATTCAGGGAAGGTCCAAATTCCGTACATTGAGACAGTTATGAGCCAAGGCCTCCTTCATCTGATCATCTTTTTCAGCCGAAGAGACCCTATTGCACAAGTTAGCACATACAGGCATACAAATACACATCTTCGTGGAAAAATCGCAGGACACATCTCACCCGAATTTACTCAGTCCTTCTAAAACACTCTCGATGAACTTCGGCCTCTTATCCTCACCAAATTTAGACGCATCAAGTTGCTCTCGCATAATATGATATTCATCCCCCGTGAGCGATAGGCTGTTCAGAATTTTACGTTGTAGGACCTGAAGCTTTTTAGGATCCTTGATGTCATCTGTAGTAGCCCCGTAATCGGCCAGTGCGAGGCGACGCCTTCCATCGAACGGCATCTGACTGGCGGCTGCTTCCCATCTACATGAAAGGTTAGCGAATGTCTCAGCAGAGCGCTGGTCTCTGGGCCAAAAAGAGAAGGTCCCTCACAGAACTTGACCAAGATAATGAATTAACTGCTTCAGATCCCCCTCTCTTTCATTCGGGTTCACTGCCAGTGCAAGCTTAAAAAAGCTCTTCAAAGACTGCCCATCATGCTGCTCAACTTCGTTCTCCAGGGCCAGCTTCATAGCCGAGTCTTGCCAGAACCCGGGATCTGCCTGCGTCTGAGTTGACTCGACTTTCCTCAACTCACCAAATGCCTCTGGGAACAATAGCCAAAGGCAGACCATTCCAAAAGAGTAGATATCCGTCTTCTTGGCCATTTGGATTGTGAATTGCCGGCCGTGGTATTCGGGGGCAGTCCAACCTTTTGTAGCGGGTAGACGAACGAGGTCATGTTCCTCTTTTCCAAAACAAGAGTAGCTGAAATCAGTCATCTTTGCACTGATCTGGCCCTCCTGATCTTCATAGACTAGGATGTTCTCGGGCTTTATATCGCCATGAACAATATCTGAGAAGTTGTTAGTATACCATGGCCGTATAGATACACTACTATGGATAGATAGGACATAACCGCGTGGGGCGGCAGGCCATCGTACTGTTAATGTGCATGATCGAGATTGCAGACCCAATTTGAGCGCAGAGTTTGAGCCTTTCATCCCAGTTCGTCCTTAGCCCAGTCGCAGAAGACATGTAATCTTTGATGCTCCCATGCTGAGCCTTATTAAACACCAGCACGGGCCACACCTCGAAAGTATTCTGATGGCCGGTTTCAACATCAAAACAAATGCCTTCAATATTAACTATATAGGGGTGGACCTGGATATCCGGCTGGTTCAAGAGTACCAATTCCCGGACCAAGTACTGGAATAAACCATCAGTGTTCGAGAAGGCCATGGTGCGGACACCGGCTGCTTGTTCACTGCGATTAGGGAACTCCTCATTCGAGAAAAAATGCCGCTTGAATCGTTTGAAGGCGAGATGTAAGTTCAGGTTCACACTGGACTGTCGTACATCACCCGTTGCTCCTTTCCCAAGCGCGACAAGGATGCCATCCCATGAAAGAGGCAAGAAGTGGATCCTATGATACTGGGCAAAGGTCAGGAGAGAGAGAAGATCCGGGTGCAGAGCATCCAGTATGTCATTAGCGCCGCTAGGATTACTAGACGAGGTATGGAATCGCGATCCCCATCCAGAACTCTGATCCGAGTCGGCCATGGTCTTCTAGGTGAAAAAGAAATTAGTTTTGATCCCCACTTGTATGGAGTTGGGATGTAAATGACTAATCTGGAGGAGTGCCTTGGGTTGGAAACTATGTGCGGCTATGGAGATATGTTAGAGCATCACCCGAGCACCGTGGACCAGGTTAAATAAGTTGGGCCGATGGCTATGCTGCAGAGGGGCAAAGTGGAGGGGATTCTCGATCGAGCTCTGTTGTGCTTAAACTAATGCCACAGCGACATCCACCCAGCTGAGGTATGCTGGTCATATCACCAGCACAGTGCAGACCATGCAGTAGAGAGCTGCATACTAGGTAGAGTACTTGCAAGGATGATGGCTTATAGTGGGTCAGTGTTGCTGGAGGCGAAGCTGGCAGTGCACCAGTTGGTCGCCACGTATGATCGATTCACCGGTAGTACTAGTCTGACCTGGCATCTCAAATAATCCGAATAATCTTCGGACCGCATAGGTCTTCCTGTTCATACTATCGATATTGTGAAAATGTCCGAACGGATCGATATTGGTACTCAGTCTCAATCAGCCGACTTCTTCGTCCCTCCGTATTTCAATGACACTCAAACATCTCGTCAAATATTAGCATTGCGATCGGGGAATGTATTTTCACAGGACGAGCTGAATCTTGAATGTATTGTTGATGAGAATGGTCAAGTCACTTCCAGCGTCATCACTGATGAAAGCGGCTTTAAGAGGATGCTGGATGTCGGCCTGCAGAACAATCCAGTTCACTCGCTGGTCTGCATTCCTCAAAAAACCTCATGGAGTGAGTTCTCCCTCACATGTGAGCACCTCACCGAACTCCACCGTGTGTATAAAATTTTCACCCCATTTTTGGATTATGTGCAAGCTTTTGGGAGGAAGACCCGTGAGAAGGATGAAAATTTCGGGGGTTACCATAGACGCATAGCGTTGGACTCGTATGGTATGAAACTGGCCATTTTTCCTCTTCGCTGAAATGAGTGACTCGATGCTGATCGTGCATATCATAGAGTTTTGCTACAATATCCGGTACATGGACCAAACCGGCCGAAGAGAACATCCATGGTCCATTCGCCAAGTTGCGATCTATCTTCAGTACACCAAGAGCACACAATCGACGAGATGGCTGCTACTTCAACCCTCCACAAGCATCAAGGCTGCCATAGTTGAATTTCTCAGAAACCACAATCTATCTTCGGAGCCCATGTTCTTGCACCATATTGTCTTCCATTTCACCGAGAGAAATTGGCGGGGATATATTAACGAACTGGAAGAGAGTCTAGTGGAACTGGTGTGTCAATTCCCCTCGAGTGCTGAAGGGAGCCCGAAATCCCTCTGACTGTAATTAGGAGGAGAAAGCATTGTATGCCAAAGTGGGCTGTGAAAAGCCCCGTCCCTATGACTTCTCTATAACTTTCCGGGATAGTCAAAACGTTCAACGCCTGCATCGCAAATTTCTCAAAGCCTCGGTGGCCCTTGATTCAAACCTGGAGGTTGCTCATGGATACAAGATTCACTGCAAAGACCTGTGCGAGAGAAATCTTGGTGGCCGAAATCCATTGCTTTTCGTCGAGGTTGAGCTGTACAAGGTGAAACTAAGAGCACACAAGCGGAGCGTGAAGGTGCTCCTAGAACGCTGCACACAGACTTTAAGCATAGTGAGCAATGCTGTCCAACAAGCCCATCCGAACGTCGGGCAGCTGATTTGGTTAAATAGTTATCGCAAATTCTCGAATATCGAAATGACGAAAATATCATCAAGATAGCAAATGCCCTGAGCTACAATAGTGAGGCAATGCATAAAATTGCCCTGGCGGGGAACGAGGAAAATAAGAGTATCAAGATCCTTTCAGAGAAAGCCCAGCGAGACTCGCAGTCAGTTAAAATCTTGACATATATCGCCATGCTGTACCTTCCAGCAAGCTTAGTCGCGGTAAGTCGTGCCTCGACGAGACGAACATGAATAGCAGTGGAGCCCAAATAGTGATTAAACCGAGCAGTCAATTTTCAATTCTAATCTGGTAGCCGTGGATTCCATGAATTCGGACTTCAAAGTACAAAGCCAGTTCTGGCTCTTTCCAGTGTTCACGGTAGCCTTAACATCAATTACGGTTGTTTCCGCGCTGGTCGCAGCAAGGTTACTTCGCCGTCGAGAAAGATGTGAGATGTGCTGATTGTTCAGGACAGAGATATGGGAGCGTGATTAATTCATTGTACTAGCGACCGCTGAGGAAGAATACGAGAAATTCATGTTTGTCCAGGGTTTTCTCTTCTATCCTGCCAGGGACAAGCAGCGGTATCAATCCCGAAATCTTTGGGGTGTATAGTTCCACTACCATCTGTGTCTGTCCAATTCTCCCCTTACGCACAGCACTTTTCCAGCGGTTCAACAACTTTTGCTTGAAAGAAACTGAAACACTGATCGCTCTGCGTTTCGGAGCTACCAGGGTCTTCAAGTGCATGCTCACCATTCAAGCAGGCCCCAACTGCATCCCGGTATAACCCCCCCATGTAATACCCCAATTGTGGCGAATATTTTTGCCATAGGGCATCTTTCAGCTGGGCCGAGGCCAAGGTGGAAAATTTCGACGACTTGGTGATGTCTTTCAATGGCTTCCAGATTCCGATCTCGAGAAGAACCATGCCAAGACTGTAGTAGTCGAACTCCGGGCGAAAGCGGTGCCTATTCACTTGATATTGGGGATGCTGGTAGTCCAACAAGCTTGGATCTTTAGGGGGGCCTTGAGTGAATGCCGTCTCTTCATTGGGGCGACTGTGGTTAAACCCAATCAAATAAGGCGAGCCCATTGAGACTCCCGTCTTGTCCCGGAAGAAAATGATGTTGTTGGATGATATATTCTTATGTAGCCAATTCACCTTGTGCACTTCGCGAAGGCAAGTGGTCAGTGTACGTGCGAGGGCGAAGACATCGCCTAGCAGATGAGCGGGGCTTTTCTTGGTGCTTTCGATCAGGTGTCTCAGCGTTAGAGACTCCGTAGAGGAAGGGAAGGCATATATTAAACCAAAGTAATGGCTAGGCTGGTTGTGATAGAAACTCACGCACTTCAACTTTCGCAGGCTGGGGGGCATTTCCGAGTTGAGCATTGTGGCAAGGGCGTTAATGCGATGCAGTAATGTTTTTTCGCGATTGGTCCAGGATATCTCATAAACCATTTTTTCCACTAGGTATATCTTTGTCTCGCCAAGTCTCTCCCATTCTACCAGCATGTGGTCTCCGAATTCTCTAGCTTTTGTGAATCGAGGCTCTGAATTCTCCTTCATTCCTGCAAACGAATGATCTGACATTTCAGGAAGCAAGCTCATATTCCTGATCATAGCCAAGAGACCAATGTCTGGGTATAAATCGCGACTTTTCGCTAGCTCTTCCACTTCGTGTGGAACCTCCTTAAGCAGTCGGGTTTCAAGCGTGTTTCTCATCCCTTCTACAAGGTCCTGTGGCGTGAAGGCCCACAAGCTGTCGTTGAGCTTGCGTAGTTGATAATATATCGCGTAGGACTTGTCGCCCTTCAGTGAAGCTATAACCTCAAGCTCCGCTTTCAATCCCTCCAAAGTGGCTGCAATCTTCTCAAAATCATCCTCGGCGCTCTCGATCCAGCTCCTCTCCTCCGTCTCAAGGCCCGAACGTGACAGCTTCGCCGCAGTAGCCCATATCCGAGCCCGTTCCCACTCGATTCTCAACTCTATGTTGCTTGATTTGTTGAGAACATCACAGAAGAGAGCACTGCATTTGGCGAAAAGGCACTGTTGTGTGAGGTAAAACAGCCTCTTCTCCACCTCAATCGCCATGGGGCGCTGCTCCTTAGTTAACTCCATCATATTGCGCACAAGTTGAACCATGCCGCTCAACGCAGGATCCTCTGTCACAATTTCCGCCAGACCATTCACCCATTCCGTAACTCCCTGGTTAGGCTTGCCATTGGAATGAAATTTCTTCAGCTTCCAGATTCCAACCTTGGTTTCTCTTTTGTTACGAAACGACTGGACCCCTTTGACGCCTTGTTTCATATAGGTCAAAACCTCTGACAAGATACATCCAAATGACCATATATCACTAGCCCTATCGATTATCCTTTTGCGCCAGCGGCCATCCTCGTACACCTCACATTCAGGTGCTATATAGTCGCCTTCCCCCAGCTTATACTCTGGCCATGAGCCATCAGACTCAGGCCGGAGGCGGGAGAGTCCAAAGTCCGAGAGAAGGAGTTTCTTTCCGGAGACCAAGATGTTTTGGGGTTTGAGATCATGATGGCATCCAACAAGCCTTTCCTTGTACTCTTTGGATTCGAAATTGTGGACGCTCTCGATTGCAGATGACAAACCAAAGAGCGCTTGCATGATTTGATAGTCACATGTAAAATGCGGCGGTCGCTCATGTTGGAGGAACTGCTTCAAGTCTTGCTCTGCCAGTGGAAATAACAAGTTGTAAATACCATTGTGAGAATAGGACGCATAAAGCTCGAGGATGTTTGGGTGCTTGAGACAGCGGAGCATTGAGAGGATTCTCTCTTCATCGTTAGGGTCCGACTGCTCGGACTTTGCAATCTCCTTTCGGACAATAATAATCTTGTCCCACGTTGTTAGCGGGCCGCTTATGTGAAATGCATTTACAGAGATCCATTCATTACCTCTGAGCGGCCGTTCGTGTCCGTGGTCAGTCTTTGATGGCCCGGATCGAGGACGACTTTATATACGGTGCCAAACCCGCCGCTGCCCAGCTCTCTGTTCTGGGTAAATGGCAAAATCGCGGATGGGTCAATCAGACGGTGCGAGCTATCGGGGCGGAAAACAGGGGCGACAAATTCCCACTGTTGCTCGTAAAATCTCTGTGCCCTTGCCTCTTGGTCCAAGATTTTTTTGAGCTCCTCCTCCTTTATTGGGAGTCTCGCATCTTGCGGGGTGGTCAAAAAGCGGTCATTCTCGATGAAATTGAAGATGGATGACACCAAGTCAGTGAGGACCAAGCAGGCAAAAAGCTTCTGCCCGCCGCGCATGATACATCTTTCTGCTTCTGTTCGGCGATCGAACCGGATATTGGCAGCGATGGTTGAGTGGATTGTCGCCTTTACCTCGGGTTCGGAGAAGGCATCCAACAATCTCTGTTCCGGCACGAAGTGCTTATGGTCTGCGGTCGCCACTCGCATTCCCCTGATGCGGTCCACAAGTGAGATATCCATTTTCAATAGCGTTCGCAGAAGACGCTGCAATAACTGGCAATACGGACAGGCGTTATAAAACAATTCAGGCCGATTAATAGTCGCTCTCGATAAGTGTAAGCCCCGAAACCTTGCGCGAATCAAATCACTTCCATCAACCTACTTTACGTAGAACTTCTAGCGTACGTTAAATCGGTGCGTTGTCTTTCGGCTGAGCTGAATCGAAATTTGCGCCACCAAGCCTTGCATGCATTTGAGGTAGCCAACCTTCAAAGACCCCTCCTTCAAGGTGGGATAGCCGGTTACTATCAGAAGCACATTAAGGTATTGTTCTGAAATAGGTACAGAGTCTCAGATAAGACCCCACTTGCTTCCATGACTGCCACGTCGCAGAGGATATCCCCCTGCTACCAGGGTACTGGATTTTGTGACGTGGTTAAAGTCGTTAACGTGTATGTACACCACGTGTCGAGTTCATCATCCCTGACAGGAAACCAGTCAGTCACTTGGAGGGGACGTGAAGAAATGTGAGCATTGGATGCATTGTACATACATACTTGGTGGGTTGATAGTTGCAGGACGGTACCTACTACTCCGTAGGTAAGTGTCAATTGGCAGTTGTCAGTCATACGGAGTACTGTACTAGTATAAATACATATACACAGTACTACCTACAGGGCATACTCATCCGCCAAATAGTACAACAAATCTGCTTCACTGGCAACCCCCAAGCAAGCCCGATAGTATTGACACTTACGACCTGTTGAAAACATGATTACACAATCCATCATCCTGCGCTATGCTGACAAGAACCACCTTGAAAAGCTCCTTTCAAGTCTCTTCACCACATATTTTATCGAGGTATGTGGGAGTTTGTTTGAATCGAAACCGTTCGTCTTGTTTGTAACCGACTTGTTAATTGTTGGCTGCGGAACCAAAGGAAGATGATGGAAGATACATCTTGACCCTTCCCCGGATGTTGTCTGAGGTATGCTCTACGAAGCAATCATCGCCAGATCAACGTTATAACCTGCCCGTTCTGACACTTGTTGTATCAGAAAGAAATCGAGCAGGTCTTGATGAACTAGTAGTAGTAGTTCATTCACGTCCACAATCACTCCAAATATGCCACTATAAGCTTCGAGGTTGTCGATGGTTTTTGCTGGAAGAATTGGTCGGAGATTTATTTGTAGCGAGGGGTTAAATAGATTAAATATACATAGTGGGGAGGTTATACCCTGATCAAGACGCGTATCGTAGAGTTCTCGTGGTGAATGTGCAGAGTACGGAGTATAAGGGACAAAGATCAGCATTAAATAGGCAGGCGGTCCCGGAAGAATTGACGCTAGTGAGGCCTCCTGAACCTCGAAGCTCCGAAGGTGGTTACATACTAGGAAAGTAGACCACCTCTATCTCCCTCAAGAGAGGGTGCTGTAGGTTCAAAATTGATACTAACATTCTATATGGAATTAGGAATTATCCGATACAGTTTGAATTCAGCTTCGAACGTTGGAGGCTCGGAGATGCTAACACGACAAAAAATACAGTATTCGAAAGTCCAACGGAGAAAATGTTCAAAAATTCTGCCGGGTCAATCAGTAGCAATCACGTGCGAAAGGACAAGCTCAATTCCTGGTATCACGTGATACGATACGTGGGCAGAAATCAGGGAACAATAAACTACATCAAGTGCAATAGTGAGGGTTATTCAGTCTTTGCGAGAGGATTCGACAAGCACAATCAAACGCCAATGTCCTACGGGAAATCCCTTGCGTTAAGTCAGAACTCTTTTCTCCAGCCTCCGGAGGACGAAGATGGTCATTCTGCGGAGCCTTCTATCAGACGACAGAAGCGGCAAGCAACTGTCTATGATGCCGTAGCTGGTTTGGGCGACCTACCCGGATTCTGAAAGCGCTCAATCTGATCGATGTTAGGCCGGATAGATGCACATGGGTTCCTCCCATTAGTCCCTTTCGCGTCGCGATACCGTGACACGGCGTCTTCCAATTCTCGACCCGTCCGCCCGGAAGAAGTCCTCTTTCGTCGGCAAAATGCACCCATCAGGTATGAGGAGAACGACTTTTACTTTGCCCACGAGTCGCTTCCGCCCAATCGTCCGCTCCCCAGCTCCGACCTGCTAGAGGCTATCCATGCCTACTCGGCTGACTATTACGACTACGCGACTGCTGACCACGGTCATGACGATTACCAAAGTATGGATGAAACGGCATTGATTGCCATGGGCATACTGATGGAGGAGATGGCAAAAGAATCCTTAGGGGAAACGGGGGATTTGGTCCTCGTGGAAGGGGAGGAGATACGAAGCGAGGCAGATCGGTCTGAGTCCCGTGGGAGGAGTGTCGGCCGTAAAAGGGCAAATACTGGTCGAAGTAGCATCATGGCGAGCTCAGCGGACGAACTAGGGAGCATTGTGAGGAAACAGAAGAAGAAGCGAACGAAAAAGCCGCGACTGCTCCGGAGAGCTTCCACTACGGACGCCGAGTGAACCAAATGATTCTCTGCGCCAAATACCTAAGATCCCGTGCTGGCTATTTTTGCCGGGGAATTCAGATCCATGATTGGCCCCGTGGTCCCCTCCGTACCCATGTCGTATTTGATCAAGACATGATTATTGAGGATTTGATCCCTAGCCAATTGATCCACCAATAAGCGCCTGGGTCTGAGCATACCAATTCCCTGCGGAAGTTAGATACGAGCTGTGTCATGCTGTGGCATATTGTCTGTCAAATGATCCTCGATGTCGAAGAGGCATTTTGCCGGATTCTTGTAAATGAAGCTTCCAAGGGAGGTATTGAGTTGTCTGCTCGACCATGACCAAGCATTAGGTGTTTTGATCCTTCGCCACTTGGCTGGGGTCACGCTGGTTGGATCTTGACGCATGTCCCGGTAATCGTGGCCTGATTTAAGTCTCATGAGGCACAGGCTAGAGGGCTTGGCCATCACGCTTTCGGGTCTGGGAGCACGTCTCGATTGGAGGACTGGGCACTAGGTCGTTCCCCGGACTCGAGCCACTGCTCCTATACTGGTCGCTTCAACCCCAGACTTCCTTTGGCATGGTCCTAACTCATTTCTGGGGTACATTGTCAGACAATTAGCCTGAAATCAATGCGCTTTCTTCTCATCGCGTGCGAGAGTTACCTTGGCAAGTCCCTTGGGCAAATCAGCTCAGATGATGACATGCCATTTATCGGCCCGCCGGGCCTATTAAGGTCTTGCGTACTTCTCTGTCTACACTTAGTTGGAGACCGAATCTCCCACGCCTTCTGGGGACCTACCAGCCGATCGAACGCCATCGTTTCTGAAGAAACCCAATTGGACACGCTTTCCTGCGTCCCCAACAGTTTAGCCGGATAATGTATCGCGTCGCTTGCTCTCAGACTCTGGCGCTGGCTGAGTCTGATCGACAGGTAGATGGCCGGATGAAACGCTGTACGATATGATAGTTCTTTAAGATGGTCTTCCCCCGCATAAAATATACTGCTGTAGCGTGCAGACTCATGTCTTCGAATCGAGCGTTAGTAAATACTCTCATCTTCCAAACAACCAACTCTTAACTGAATTCACAATGGGTTCGGACACCTTCGAACTTGCCGGTCGGCAGTTCCCAAAAGTGACATGGTGGAAGAATCCGGGAATGAGAAGGACATATATCTGTCTAGGGTTTGTGGTTCTGACAGCAGTATGTTGTCCCGGCTTACCAGTGGTCTCCGGTCAGGGATTGCTCTAATATCAACCTCGAGTAGGCTACGAATGGCTACGACGGATCGATGATGAACGGTCTGCAGACCCTGGCTCCCTGGCAGGAATACTTCAATCATCCGGGTGGCTCTCTGCTTGGAATCCTCAGTGCCATCATGGCTCTAGGATCTCTGGCTGCTCTACCCGTCGTACCTTATACTGCTGACCTATTGGGACGCCGTATGGGTATCTTGATCGGTTGCGTGATCATGTCAGTTTTTGCCCCAGTGAGGAATCCGCTGCGATCGTGCTCATAATTAGGTCAGGATCCTAGGAGTTGTTCTTCAGAGCATCAGTGCGAATTTCGGCATGTTTCTGGCAGCGCGATTTCTGATCGGTTTCGGCGTCGCTATCGCCCATGGAGCTTCTCCGCTCTTGATCACTGAACTGGTGCATACCCAACACCGCGCCATCTTCACCACAATCTACAATAGTATGTCTCTGCCTGTACCTTTCCTCGCCTCTGATCTAACCAGATAACAGCAACGTGGTACCTGGGTGCCATTGTCGCAGCTTGGCTCACTTTCGGCACGAACAATATCTCGAATAATTGGTCCTGGAGAGCCCCGACCATTGTCCAGGCTGCGCCGTCGGTCCTCCAGATCGTCTTTATTTGGTTCGTCCCCGAGTCACCTCGCTTCCTCATCTACAAAGGCAAGCATGAGCAAGCCCTCAAAGTTCTGGCGGACTGCCACGCCAACGGCGACCAAGAAGATGAAGTGGTTCAACTGGAAATGCACGAGATCAAGGAAACCATTCGGCTGGAGAAGGAGTTCGAAAGCAATAGTTGGATGGAACTGATTCGCACCAAGGGTAACCGCCACCGGCTGATCATCTGTATCACGGCCGGTCTGTTTTCCCAATGGTCTGGCAATGGGCTTGTGTCCTACTACATTGCCAAAATCCTCACTTCGATTGGATACACCAGCTCTGTCGAGCAGAACTTGATCAACGGCTGCCTCCAGATCCTCAACTTGATCGTGGCTTTGACCATGTGCTTCTTCGTGGACAAGATCGGGCGCCGCAAGCTCTTCCTCATCTCGACATCCGGCATGTTGGCGGCGTTCATCGTGTGGACCATTTGCTCCGCCCGCTACGATATCTCCAAGGCCCCGGCGGCCGCCAATGCGGTTGTCGCCATGATATACATCTATTACGTTTTCTACAATATTGCTTGGTCCGGTCTTTTGGTGGGTTACACGGTGGAGATCCTCCCGTATAGTATCCGTGCCAAGGGTATGACAATGGTGTGGCTATGCATTGATGTCGCGCGTAAGTGTCATTGTTCTCCGATAAGATACTACCTAGTCGCTGATGATCGACAGTGTTCTTCAACCAATACATCAATCCCATCGCCATGGATAACCTTGGCTGGAAGTACTACATCTTTTACTGTGTGTGGCTCGGAATCGAGCTGATAGTGGTGTGGTTCTTCTACATTGAGACGCGTAACACCCCGCTGGAGGAAATCGCTCGTTACTTTGACGGGGACACAGCCATTGTCGGCGGTGCTGCCGCCACGGAAAAGGCTCGGGAGCTGACGAATACGTTGCACGTCGAGGAAGTCGTCTCTTCCAGTGACACGCCGAAGGACCAGGGTCGTGTGAACGAGCTGAAAGTTTGAGGGCAGCATACCCATGTTGTATCCAATGCGTTGTGACACTTAATGAGGGTCTTTGTGTACTTTGTGGCTTATTCTCTGTGCCAGTCAATCTATGAATCTTTTTAATGACCATTTTGGCGGAGACCTGGTGTCCCCTTCTCTGGAGTAGAAGATCATGAGTTGTAATTCGGACCAGGTGACTGCACCTGACATACTGTCCTACCGGTAATCCGAACCTCAGATACTCTGCTCTTGAGCTCACTTCGGATGGGCTTTGCATACAATAATACCCAAGAGGTTTCCACACCCCTTACCTAGCGATCACTAACATCATGGTACGTCCAGTTACTTTTTTTAATATATATATAGTATACAAACATACCATCCCATCATCACATACAGACAATCCAATTGCATCTGCAATTCATTCCAAAGACTAACTGAATGCACAGCCGCCCAAACTCACCAAAGCAGAAAAACAAGCCCGCATCGTCTCGCACCTCCGCTCCACCGGAACCTGTCACACACTCAAAGACCTCGAGAAGATGCTTCCCTCAGTTGCATCGATCAATGGCATGCAGGTGAAGGAATATCTTCATGAATTGGCCGATGAAGGTCAGATCCGGGTGGAGAAGATCGGAAGTGGTAATTGGTACTGGTGTTTCGGGGGGGAGGAGAACAGCGAACGGGAACGCAAGATAGACGAGTTGCAGAAGGAAGTGGATCAGTTACGTCGCAGTAACGAGGATTTGGACAGGCAATTGGCGGTCAGGAAACGAGAGATCGATCTAGATGGAAGTACAATGGAGGCCGGTGAGCGAGAGAGGTTGATTCGGGAACAAGTGGAGTTAGAGAAGGAGTGTCAAAAACTTCGGAAGGAGTGGCTGGCCCTGTCTCCGAAGACTGCTGGGGATGAGGAGGAGGATTTGAACAAGAAGAGTATTGAGGAGATGAAGGACGAGATTCAGGAGTTTCAACGAGAGGCGCAGATGTGGACGGATAATATCTACATCCTCGAGGGGTACTTGAAGAAACTAGCAGGGGGCGACCGCGAAGTGATTGAGGCGATGCAGAGGGAGTATTACGGGGAGGAATACGTGGAGGGGGAGGGATTGCGCGAATGGTAGAACCGATAGTGTTTATGTTTTTTATTATTTTTATTTTTATTTTATTTTATTTTAATTTGTGTTTTTGTACGGAGTATTTGTATTTTTCTTCCTTGAATAACTAACTCTTGTGAAAAGTAATGAAAAAACTAGAAGAATAACTTAAAACTGATGTGGAGGCGCCAAGTCTCTACGCCCATGAAAACAAAAGCTTGACTGATGACCACGCGAATTTGTTGGCTTTCCCACTTCTCCGCCCTCATGGCTTATCGCGAACTCATTCTCTCCACCAACAATCATCCCCTTCTGGCCCGATTCTTATTCTCTCCTCCACCCCCCCCCCCTTTTCCCCCCCTCAATCCCACTAAAACAACCGATTTCAAGTTTACAGACGCTATCCGACCGTCCCGAACCTTGCCCGTCTCCTTCTTCGATTGGGTTAATCGGTCATCCCGCTTCTTCTCGGCCCCTCCCCCCCGTCCCTCGTGTCCCGTCTGCGAATTTCCTCCCTCAACTTCCGGCAATCTGTACTTCCGAGGCCGAGGGCGATTCCTGACCCTCTTGCCATTCGCTCTCATCTTTGAAATGATGCGGACCTGTCAGCTCCTCTCGTGATCTCTCTCCTGCGCCCTTTCTCTCGCCTCGCCACCACCTCCTCGATCCGATCCTCAATCCGATTCGTCGTTTGTACTGTACATAGGTTCCCTTTTCCGACCGTACTCCATCCCGTATGCAATTCCAGACCAGAGGGTTCAGCTAGGGAACGGAAAGAGAAGAACTAAAGAAAAACAAGCAATACACTGTCGCGTGTTTGGTTCCCTGTCGGCATTTGCGCCCGACGCTGCCTGTGGGATTTGCTTACCCGAACCTCCCGCCAGACGACTAAATTGAGCGATCAATTGTGAATATCGATCAGTCATTGATTCGGCTCACTCCTACTGCCTTATCTTCCTGCATCGGGGAATTTTTTAGCGGTCAGTTGACCATACCGACAAGGGACTTGGGATTGGCCTCAAACCCCCCCTTGCGAGTTGTGTGTCAGCTCATCCAGCTTGTTGTTTGTGGTTGGTCGTTCGATCTTGTGGGTATCGAAGTCGACTCTGTCTTGCATTTCTTACCCCCCCTTACCCTGTATTCTTACTGTCGCCCCTCCCCAGCTCATCTTTTCTTTTTAACTCTCCTCCTTTTACCAACAAGCACCTCCACTCTTCTTGTATGGATTGAGGGAGGTGTCTTTGTGGGTCATGTCCGTCAACTCCCCCCCCGCTCAGCCCTCCTCTTCGCCGCTCGGTCGGAATCGCAGCTCGATCTTATCCAAGTTTCGCTCGTCCCTCGGTCAACGGAATCGCAGCCTCACTGATTTCTACATCGAACCTGACGACCCCTGGCGTTCATATTTTCCGGGGGATGTGATTAAAGGAACCGTCGTCGTCACCGTCTCGCGTCCCGTTCGCATTACTCATCTGGTGGTTTGTTTACATGGATTTGTCAAGGTGTTCAAAAATACGGTCCCATCCGGGGAAACGGCTCCCGATGTGGGATTCCTCGGTCCAGGGCGCGGACGTCGAGGCGCGGAGTATTTGGGTAATGGGCTGGCCACACTATTCGAGGACGAGGTGGTCCTCTGCGGAGAGGGTCGCCTTAAGGAGGGCATCTATAAATTTCGCTTCGAGATGTCCTTTCCCCCATACGCCCTCCCCAGTAGTATCAGTGTGCGTATCCACCGGGTCTCGCGCAGGTTTCTCCGTCTTACTAATGGATGTGGCGTCTAGTTCGAACGAGGCACTATTGCGTATATGCTCACATCCACCCTAACAAAACCCACCACCATTAACCCTACCCTGTCCTGCCACCGACGCGTGAACCTACTAGAAAATATCGACATCGCCCCCTTTCCCGCCCCGAAAGCCCGGGTTGTGACGCTGGAGCCGGTTTCGAGGCGCACACGGTCCAAGGCAAAGGCGAAGTCAACGACATCGGACCCAGCGCCAGACTCAACCTCGCTAGATGCCTCAGTCAATGGCGCCGCAAGCTCCGATCATCGACCCCCATTAAGTCCCGCACCGAGTAACGTCAGCTCTTCCAGTCGGCTCAGCAACAGCAGTCAAAGCTTCCAAATCGCCAGCGATCCGAGTTCCTCCGGAGCCGGGCTACGGAATAGTGAAGCGCAGAGCATTACGCCGTCCGTAGGTGACAAGACCATCACGGCCAAGGCAGAAGTTCTGCGCGCGGGCGTGCTACCAGGGGACACATTACCCATTCAGATCACCATCCACCATTGCAAACAGGTGCGCAGTGCGCATGGGATAATTATCACCCTATATCGCCAAGGGCGGATTGATCTGCATCCATCCATTCCCATCGGGGTGTCTGCCGATGGGAAGAAACCCGTTTATGAGGACATTTATCCGCGATCCCGAACGGGATTGGGGGGTCTGACGATCGGCACCAGCCGGACAAGCAGTGTCTTCCGGAAAGACTTGGCGCAGACGTTCGCGCCGTTGATGGTCGATCCCACAAACTTGACAGCGATCGTGAAGTCTTCCATCCGCATTCCTGAAGATGCATTTCCGACCATCACGCGGACCCCAGGAGGTATGATCAATTTTCGCTACTATGTCGAGGTCGTTGTCGACCTCCGCGGCAAGCTCACCTCGCCGGAGCGGTTCTTGCCGCGGTTCAATCTGGTCACCTCGGGAAGTAACTATTCTCCCAGTGGAAAGGTCCTCAATCCTCCCGAGGCCAGCAGCAACGCGATTACCGCGAACTGGGCCGGAAACATTCTGGATACCGACCAGATCCGACGCGAGAAGGGGGTCGTCGCCGTGGCCTTTGAAGTGGTGATGGGAACACGGGACTCTGATCGGCGGAAAACCCACACGCGGCGCGCGTCATCAGCGGCCGCGAGTTCAGACTTACAGTCTTCGAGTGGGCATGCTCCTGTGAATGGAGAATCTTGGCCGGTTGATCAACACTCCATTCCTAACGGAGAATCCGAATATCCGTTGGTGGATGACTTTGGGCCTCAGGAGCTCTTCTGGCCGGAGTACGGGGACGAGTCCCAGCCCCACTATCAGTCGCTAGGAGAGATCGTTGCTACGCCTCACTCGGAAGAACCGACAGACGAGAAAGCACGCATGCGGCATGCCGAGCAGACACTCTTGCCCAGCCAGCCGCCAAACGAAGCGGAGGCAGGCCCATCAACCGAGGTTCCCACGGCTCCCGTGCTCACCGAAGATGATAACATCAACGGCTACCACCACCTGCCCTCGCTGACCGAAGACGCGAATCCTGAAGCCTTAATGTCGGCCGAGTCGGTTCAGACGGTCGTGCCGGGCAGCAGTACCATGAGGCCAGGTCAGGCTGCCGCACCCGGCGATGACAAACAAGAACTAGAACGACAGCGACTGATGATGGAGGCAAGTGCGCCAGACGACATCCTCCCTCTCCCCGGCAATGCTGTCGAAGGACCGAGCGCGCCCATCTTCCACGATGAAGGAGATCACCAGCTGGTGGGCAGCAACGCACATGGAGACGAGTCATTACCGCGCTATCAACGATAGCGAGACCACGGGAGAGCGATACCGGTTGATTTGCTTTATGAGATTTATTTGCATTTACGGTTGGGTTAGCCCGGAGATACCACCACATTGGCGTGAGCTGAGTATATTTATACTATATTTATTATTGTCTGAAAACGGCGCTTCCTCGGCGAAAAGACATCGGCGTTGGGTTTGTGGCATAGCAGGCAGGCGGTACATCATATCTTTTCACTGTCCCGTCTGGATGGATTTCTTCACACAGGAGCGCGCTACTTCAAGCTTCACTTATATAATTCACGATGAATACCCAATAGGTGAAGAACCTGAATTAATGGAATATTTCATAGTTACCTACGTTGATTTCCCTGTAGAACCCATCCTTCCTCAGACCCATCTCCACCGTTAGCCATAAATCTACATGAACGACCCAGCAGATATGAAGAATTCAACCATTAAACCATCTATTGAGGTATTCCAATATATACTCTTTGGATGATCAATCTTCCCACACTCAACCCCCCAACCTATATACAATAGGGTACACCGTCCCCTCACGAAGAAAAGAAAGGGATCAAACCCTACCTCCCGACTAAAACACCCCAATCTCATCTTTCCAAGCCCCCCCGGTCTAGAGCCCGTCGAGAGTGAAAACGACCTCAATCAATCTATCCCGTTCTCTCCACGACGGCGTCTAAATCCTACCGTCCGCCAACGCGAAAAGCAAAAGAAGCGAGTTCACTAGCTAACCTACTGACTGAAAAGACGACTATCAATATCGACACATGATACTAGAGTCTTCATGTTACCTTACCACCATTTCTTGAGGTCTCTTGATAATTGCCTCTTATTCCTATTGCTTATGGCTATCAGGCTGTATATATGTAGTTCTTCTGTGCGAAACGAAAAGGGAAGGTACGATAGGTTTATAGAAAAGGGAGAGTGGGGATGTCACACTTCAGCTGGGATCGGCCTGCGCAGATTATCACCGCAGATTTCCCTTGCCTAATTCATCATATTTCAGGTAATTGGGAACGTATCATGGATTGGATACGGAATCGAATATAGCTGGGACTGCTCATGTCGTTGCAAATCGGTCTCGTGGGGTGTTTTCATCCTCGTGTGTTCAGCTCTGGTTTCGAAGAGCTGGGAAGGCATTAGCTGAAGCCCGCGATGGTCGTGTGGATGGTGTCTCTTGCATGGCTGTGGGTGAGCTTGTAGGGCTGCGCTATGTATCTGACCATGGAGAAGGGTCGATGCAAAGTCGGGTAGAAACTACCTGTGGAATGGACGGGAGTACTATCTGTCGGATGAGCAATTGAAACTAGGAATCATGGCTGTCTAATCAGTACTCCGTAGTATCTAGATACTACTATAGTTGTACTCCGGCTATATTAGTAGTACTCTGTACTAATAAATACGAACGTCGGTGCTCATCCTGCCCGGAAGATCATTTGTCCGTCTCCACTGCTGTCAACTTCGTTCAATCTAAGCAGGTTATCTATCACGTAATTGTGCAGTTAGCAGAGATCAACAATCATACTACTAGTACCTACTACTCCGTAGTACGTAGTACCTGACCTCTATCTAGATATCTTGTATGTACATACTACTACTAGATAATGAACTCCAGATAAATATAAATCACCTGACCAAGCCCATTTACATTAGTAGGTAACCATAAACAAAAAGAAAAGATAAGCCGGGGCAATAAACTCTTGGCAAGAAAGGCATAAAACAACGCAAACCAAAACTTCCCAATCCCTCCTCCAACTCAACCTCACCCAACCGCAAGACAAAAACAAAAAAAAACCCACCACAGGACCCAAAAAAAAACCCCAAAAAGAAGAGGGGAAAAAAAAGAGAAAAAGAAACCGAAAAAATGGCCTTCCGAACCAGCTCCTTCGCAACCTTCCTAATCGTCTGCCGTAAGCAAACCCCAACCCCCAATCCCCAAGAAGCCCCAAATACTAACAAAAGAACAACAGCAACAAGTTTCTTCCTCGGAATAATCTTCTCCCTGCTACCCTACGACTACCCAATCCTCTGGTCCAACCACCCCACCCCACCCACGCACTACGATTACTTCGAAGCGCACCTGCAATTCCTACATGCGTCGCCGCCGCTGATCCCGCGAATCCTGCACATTGTCATCTTCCTCGGGCTGCTGGGCTTGGTTCTGAAGCTGTATCGGCCCAGCGAGAGTAATATGCTGTTTGACGGGGCGTCGTTGGTGCTGTATATGTGTGGGATTACGGTGTACATTGCGAATATTGTTAAGGGGTTACGGTTGGTCTCGGCGGGGAGGTATGGGGAGGATTTGGTTACGTCGGAGGAGGAGGTGGGGCAGATTTTGAATCGCGAGGATTCGTTGAAGGTGTTGGCGGCTAGTAATACTATTTTGGCGTTGGTGTTGATTGGGGTGTTGGTTTTGCAGGCTGGGCAGTGGTATGCGGAGAGGAAGGATGCGCAGGAGGTGGAGGGGTGGAAGGGGAAGGGGGGGAAGGTTGTTGGTGGTGTTGCTGAGGGGGAGGGGAAGGTTGGTGTGGCGAAGAAGAGGAATTAGGTGGTTGATGGGGGTTTTTGTGTGGTTTGTGTTGTTTTTTTGTGGTTATTTGTGTGAGTTATACCGTTGGAGGATTGGATGGTTAGGGAAAAGTGCTCGTGTAGTAGCTTTCATTCTACTGTGTCCTAGTCTATGTACACATACATCTCGTTTCACGATCGTCACGCTGTTAGGGGAATCATAAGAGAATGGAAAGAGCCAATGCCAATGAAAACAGATCCCAGCATGCTACGACTACATCACGCGCTCTGGCGCAAACGAAAACGGACTTCGCGGGAGATCTGGCGAGCGTGGGCTCAGCGCCTTGGCGAAGAGATCTTCGCCTGAGTCGGCGCTGGACGTGCGCGCGATCGTGCTCATCGACGCGAATCCGTTGTTGTTCTCGTCGCGGTGCTGCTGCGCCTGGATCGACTCCGGTGGGTAATGCGCGACCGTCCGGACGGGGTCCGGCGTGTCACCGTTCGGCGTCGGTTGCTGGATACGGTGGAAGGAGATGAAGGACGACACGGCGACGTCCGGCGACTGGGGGGAGAGGAGATGGCGGGCGGTCGTCGTCGCTGCTAGCGGTGTTAGTCGAAGCTTCCCCCGCGGAGTGATTGACCCGGGAACGGACACCCACCCTCCGATTTGGGGCACAGCTCGCGCTGGCCCGTCTGGAGCCGCAGTCCCTTCAGCTTTTCTCCCAGTTTGCCTCCGGTGCTGGGCGAGACCGGTGTCGTTGGGCCCATGGGATAGATCGGGTCCGGGTGACTCTGCACGGAATTCCTCTGCGACTCGGCATGCGCGCCGACGCCAAAATTCGTCTCGATCCATTCCTTCTCTTGCAATGCCATGTGCAGGGCAATCCCCTCCGCGTTCGTCAGACACTCATCGCGGATCTCCTGATCCAGCGACTGCAGCCGTTTCTTCGCCCAGATCGTGTGCAGAACGCCCTTCTTGCCGGCGGACCGCCCATCGGCGCCCAATTCCGGTGGGAAGATGGCGGGGAGGGGGTTCAACGGGAGGGAGTGCGCCGTGGATGCCGACTCCTGGGCCGGCGGTTCATACGACAAGGTGATCACGGGCGGGATGGTGACCTGTGGTGGGAGGAGGAAGTATATGCGCCGGGTGTGGTCGTTGGTTCGTTCGTCGGCGGGAAGCACGGCCTGCTTGCCTTCCCAGGAGACATGCCAGGCGCCGCCGGTGGCAGACCGGGTCAGATCGTCATCTTCCCATTCAATCATCAGGATCTTCGTCCCCTCATTACCTTTACCCGCTTCAAATTCAAAACGGGCCAATGCGGTGATGGAGAGGCTGCCTGTCGGGACGCGGGGAGTCTCGAGGGCGGCAAACTCGCTGTCGGGGGTAAAGGGCGGAGCTTGAGACATGGTGGACGGGGGAGGAACACCACAGGAAAGGGTTGGAAGAGAAGGAGAAAAAAAAAAACAAAGAAGGAAATTCGTTTCCAAATCAGGAATAACACCAGGTTAGTCGGGCTTGGAGAAGGACTCACAATACTACATCGGAGGAGGTTTGAGGGTGTGAGAAGTTGGTTTGGAAAGGGATTCCGGTGGATCACGGGGATGGACGTGGCGCAGCAATTTTTTTTTTTTTCCCTTGCAGCAGGAAATTCAAGCAAGATCAATAAATCACTGTCTTATTGGTACTGTATCTTATTTGTCCTTTCCAGGAGGTATTCAAGGATTCAACCCTCAGGCTCACATTTCCTGTTGTTTCGTGGGTTCTAATTATAGTTTTATAGTCTCTTGGCACGGCAAACGACATCCTCATTTATTAGAGTAATTCTACGGATAAACGGATATTATATACTTAACTCTCCACTCCCCGTGGCATCTTCTAGAGGGAAAAAAAGGGAAAAAGAGAGAAGATGGAGATTGAAGAGCCCTGTATAATACTGTATCATACCAGAGACTCAAATCCCCATTTTGGATCATATGCAAAGAAGTACAGCACAAGGACAAGCTCTCATTGGTATGTTCAAAGGAGCTCTAAGAGAGGGGAACTGCTCTCATCACAACCACTTGCTCGACATAGCCGCCTGTGAAAGTGAATTGAAGGGATGGATGGTGGTGGAACGGGGAGATCTCCACCAAAGGGGCTATTCATAGAATTGGCATGCTGACTTCGAGAGCTTAGACAAGGGAGGTGAATCATGATATGCAGGTGAACCTGACCACCGTCTAGATTCTCCATCTGTCCCCCGCGACTAGTCTGGGAGGGGGACCAGTTATGGGTTACCAGGCAGATGGACTCTCTCGCCAGAGGCCGAGGACAAACTGATGATAGTGAGTTCGAGAGACTGAGAGCAATGTTTATTTGGGGGGGGGGGGGTAAGAACAACACTTCCATCACCAGATGATTCCATAAGAGCCTGGTATATGTATTGCAATCATATCAATCACAGAACAAGATCCAAATATAGTAGCGATGGTTGATGTGGGAGTTACCAAAAATATCCTCCCCTGTTCACACGCACCATAGAAAAAAAAATAAAAATAAAAAGAAGAATAATCACAAGAATCGGTCGAAATAACTTCCTTAGTCCGTGATGAAAATAGAAAGACTGCAGGGATGGAATCCATGGCCGAATGCCATCCCATCCATACACACTTACCCCTCCCCCTCGCTCCGGATTATCTTCCCCCTCCTGCCGTTGTTGGCCTGAGGGATAGTCTAATCGGCCTTCGTCACAACAAAGGCGCATTCAGATCTCGGTATTGGTTGACTGGGCTGTGGTGACCCCCCGGTCAAATTCCATCACAACGATTCGGGCTAGAGAGTACGGAGTAGTAGCGTCGGATTGGTGGCTTGTTCAGGTGAATGGACATGGATCGTCGCGCGTCGACCATCCCTGTTGACTGAGTTGAGATTGAGATTGAGATCACAGCGTCAACGCAGGTTTAATCGTGTGATAATGCATCTGATTGGCTTAGGGTAACCGACAAGAGTGCTAGTAGAGGTAAGTGGGCACTACCTTCAGCTATTAGGTTGAACGGGAAAGAAAAAGAAAGAAAATAAAAATAAAATAAAAACAAGAGACAAGAAAACTTGGATTTCGGCAGATAGTCCTAGGACAGAAATAGTAGCGTAGCGCCGGCCATTCTCATCACATTCCAATGTACGGAGTACTCCGTACTTGGATAGTAGTATCTACTATCTACCTACCTCGTGGTAGTCGTCTTATGTCCACGCATAATATGACGGTAAACCCCGTGGCCAATCATCGCCTATTGAGGGAAGTGAATCGCTCCATCCTCATCCCAAACCAGCCTAGTGCCGGCGCTTAACTGCAGATGCTCTGGTCTTTCAATAGTGTTTCAATAGTGGATTGGCTGCTCAACGTCCTTGTTTGGAGACCAGTGGAAGCGCCGGCACTCTAATATTTAGGAGGACCAGGACTCTGTAGCTTCCTTCGCCTCTACCATCAATGGTTGGAATTAATGAATGACTTGAACGAGAGATGGACGAAAACTCAAAATTACCTGTCGTGCTGCCCCTCTCTCTTTGTCTCGTTAAATTGGTAATCCCCCAGTTGGTTTCTCACATAGGGGACGGGAGGTACGAAGTAGTCGTAGGCACTTCCTACAAGACGATTCTGCTGGACCGTTGCGGTATGATTGCGGCGCAATTTCTGAGGTGTAATCAGATGAAACACCTTTATTGACAGAGGATCCTAAAGCCACCCTCTTCTATATCGAAATGACTACTCCGTAGCCCCCTACCCATTGCATTCTGCAGAGAATTTGAAACGTCGAGCGCGCCTTCTCCACCAATCAGACGGGGTAGGGAACCGGGGTCTGATCCCGCTTGGTGGTGGAGAGATTGACGAGTGGTCCAGTCGAATGCTGATTTGCAGGGACGAGACTACAATTAGCCAGAATTTACCTGAGATTCAGACAACGGGCGGTTAGTTTCAGCTCTCAAGAGTTGCCAAAAGTTTACTAAACAGAAAGTTCAAATCGGAAAGACATCCTAAATCCTTCTCACCACGTCAGAAAGTAGGGCTGGCGCTGTATGATGTAAATTACCCGTGTGTAATATTACCCCCGCGGTATTGCAACCGTAACACCGTACGCCTGATCTACTGGACCGCGGGGATTCATTCCAACAACTTGTTCACTGTGGGACTCGAAGCTTCAACTTTCTCCGAGTATTCAGAGTGGTACCGGACTATGATTCGGTGGGTCTATGCTGGACTCAGTCGCTAAGCTGCCGGATATCTTTTGATCTTGGGCAACAACATTGGGAGCTTGAGTTGTTGGATAGTAGGATAGTTCACGCGCTAAGATGCATGTCACCGCGCCTGTTTCGCTGACCTCGGGAATGTCCCTCTTCTTCCATCACCGCATTTTTGGCAGCTTTCCCCAGCAGATGTCCAATCACCGCTGGTACCATCTTCCCGGGTCTGGTGGCCACACTTGGGCTCATCGTACCAGTGAGAAAGAATCGAGACCCGACCACCGGTGCTGAGCTTATACTCCATACCGAGCGGGGCATCCAGATAGCCGGAATCAATCAGGTTGAGGAAAGAGAATTTGTCACAAAAGGGTAAGTACATCCATCTCAGTTTCCTAAACTTGAAGCCATAGATTTATAATAACCCAGAGCCCCACATAGAAGATACATACATACAGGAAGAAACTTAATTTGAACACCGCCTATCCTGATTCCTGAATGAACCTCCCCCTCCTAAACGCCAAAACGCCGAATGCCTGCGCTAGTGCACCTGACCGGTTCCAGAAATCAATCCGTCATGATACCAAGCGTGGGACCCCTCTTCTTAAGGTTCGTTCGATCCCTCGCGCTTTCTCCGTTTACCCTTGGGAGGATCATCGAGCTGTGTCCGCTTGAAGGTTATAGTATGAGTGATGACATGTCGCACTGTAAATCTGCCGCTGGGAATGGCACTGTGGGGGCCGTCCCAATACCGCATTCTCCAGTCCGAGGGAGAAGCCGAGTACGGTGATGCAGAGTAGGGAGACGCCGAGAAAGGTGACGCGAGGGTCGTTGCACTTCTAGGGGCCTCGATCATCGGCGCATACCTGGGAGGGGGTGGGATACGTAAAGCCCGCAGACTCCTTGGGTCTCGTCGGATTGGAGGGGCTGTACACGGGGTTGGTGGCGGCAGTGACGCAGTAGCCGATCTGGATGATTCGCCAGTGAAGTGAAAGGTGCCACTGACGGCACTAGCGGGTTGCGAGGCAGGCTGTGATGTTGGAGAGTTGGATGGCGTGGATTTGCCTTCCCTCAGAGTATGGATTTTGGAGAAGTCCGGCTCCCCGGTGATCGGGGACAAGATCGGTTGGAACTTCTTGAGAAACTCCGTGTAGGCCACTGGTGGCGTGATGGGCGTGGACAGTGCTTCGTCAGCCCTCCCATTACCTACTGTAAGGCTGGAGGATCCTGAATCACTTTGAAGCTCGGATGGAAAGACCATCGTCCGGGGTGTCTGCAATGGATGGAGTGCTGGTTTGATGGAAGGCATCTTAAGCGAAGAACAATCGACTTTTTTTTTTTCGATAACGATACCGAGGGGACTAGAAGAAGGAAAGAACCGGCACAGTCGACTTCAAAAGAAAACTGAATAACAGATGGCTTTAGACCACGCGCCTGACCCTTTACACGTGCGTGGAAGTAAGTAGTCATGCAATAGATGGAGCAGACCACAAGTCAGACCATAGGGCGAGAGAGTTGGGCCGTTAGAAGACAGACGTTCTCAAGGAGAAGATCCTGACTGAAGACTCTTCTCTTGATCTCCCACTGGTCTGCAGTAGTAGAGGAAAGAAAGAAGAAAGTAGGGACGTGGAGTGAGATTTATGTGATGTCGAGTTGGAAGGCAGCTGGGGCGCTGAAATACCGGTAAGAACGGTCACGGCGGTATTGATACAATGCTTCGTACCGAAGGATGTAATCTTTCAGCGCAAGGGTCAGTGTCACGTCTTAACCCACAAAAGGGTTAGTCTTGTCGCCCTCCTCCAACTTGCGCGGCTGCAGTCAAGCAACAACAAGAGCAACAGCCCGCTGCCCACCTCACGAATCACAGCGTGAACTTACCGGATGGTAGGGTATGGGGCGAGTCTTGGCCAGGGCCTAGTAATCCCGCAGAAAATGTGGAAAGAAACGGACCGTTGTGACCAACAATGGCTTGATGTTCGGTGTTCAGGACTCCAATCGATGAAGATCAGAGAAGAAGAGGGGAACGATGAGCGCTGATGATCGGACCTGAACTTCCTACTCAATCTTTCTCTTTATACCTTTTCCTTGCTGAGGATTGCACCTTCTGGTCCTCAATCTAACCCACGAGTACTATCCATCCAACCAAGAACCGATGACTATGAGAATCCTCTAGCGCCTCCCATGCATGAAATCTCCTATTGCATGCAAATCGACATATGGGAATTGCCTTATCACTCTGGAGACAAATAATTATGCTTCCTGGATTCTTCGAGTTTGGGGCAATTAGCTCTTTTGGTTCGCTCAATCTTAACGCGCACTGCATCGCTAGGGGTTACGCGGCGGCTCGCCCTCGAGCAACCCCAACGATCAACCCTACCAAAGCCGTTGCTTAGGTGAATGCTCTTATGTTAAAATTGCCTTGCATAATGGATCCTTCATGCCATCCCATTCCTAGCCAAACCGGTTGACCTTTAGATACGCTGTTCATGTTGATTTTAAACCTTGAAGGAGTGGCCGGGCGGTTACCATCCGTGTTGGCGCTGCCATAGATTTTCGACGTTGCACACAATTGGTGCCCCAGAGGATTTGAGGTTGTGCCCGCCATCCATCATCATGAGACATTTTGTAAGCGCGGCGGCTTTGCTGTTCTCTACTGATTAAACTGGGGTAGCAGCTCATGGCTAGTTCGGCGTCTATTTAACAGCCCCAACAACTTTTGCAGAACTCTTGCAGAAGCCTTCTGATTTGATGATTGTCTTTATTCCTCGAGCTTACGAGGCCCAGATGGCTGGATGGCCAAAATTACCGCCGTGTGCATCAGAGTCGCGAACCTATCCATGTCTAGTTGGGTCAAAGAGTCGCCTTCATATGCAAATCGGTTCACCTTACACAGATAGCGTCCGTGCTACCTCCTACTTCTCGTATTGCTATTGATGCGAGTGCATTCCTCCTAACCGACGTAATTGACCCGTTGGCATTTTCTGGCTGTCTGACAGACGCCTCCCTTGTCATTTGTGTGCGAGGAAGAAGGGAACGCCGGTCGTATGTTGGCTAAACCGAGTGATGTAGTCCAATAGATATGACGGTCATCTGTTGGTACGCCGATCCTCGATGGAGGAAGTTAATTACGATCATGGCACCCATGCTTGGCCAATACGAACTTTCTCTAGTTGTGGTAGTTGGTTCCTCTTCACGTCCTTTGCTTTACCACCACAATCTCCATCATTTCCATGAACCACTTCTTTATGTTACAGTCAACAGTCTTGCCGTGTCACCTAGTAGAAACCCTAATTCAAGTCATGAATGGCATGGGAATTTTCTCCCATGCTGATGTCCCGAGATGCACAGTCAATACGAGTATTGGCCAGGAATCCCCCGTCTTTCTCAGCTCTCCTGCTCTTGTTTTCCATTCCCTCCGGGTAATAGAGGGAATCTAAGAGTCATTCCCCCGGTGAAGTACCTCATGTAAAGATATTCAACAAACTCGACATCGTGAATGCCCCCCCCCCAACAAGCCATATTCCATCATCCGATGATTTAGTCACTCTAGTCAAGCTAATTGCAGTACATTTCACCCAGTGAAACGTCAGATCAGGCTATAACTTCATCTCTACTTCAAGGCCTACTTATTCGTTCAGACCCTCTTCCCTGGCTTTACCACCTCAGACTATAATCGTAACTTCAATCCGTTTGTCATCCTCCATATATATACCTACGTTTCAGCTTCTTACCTGGTGGCTGTTTTCCACATTCCAATCTAATTCCTCATCTTCAGAGCCATGACGAAGTACAGATGGAATAGCCGTCGCGTTAGACTAAATCTCTGACATATTCAGACAAAAGAAACCACTGCATATTCCGAACTAACTCCTAACCAGTACCCTATGGTACACTTAGCATACCCACGCAAGCTTATACTCCCAGAGTCGTTTCTTCCGGCATGGCGCAATATCCGCCGACGCGGGTCGGATCAAACTCGTTGAGAAGGACATTTCATTATCAGAAGCATAACCAATCCCTGGAAGCTTCGAGGTCTCCTCTCTTCGTGATGTGGACACCGTGATCTTGTCTGGAAACATGCCAGCCAGGACATACTATTGAGATATGACTTATATGACTCTCCGAGAGCCCAGACACTTTCCGTGATCTAGCGGTCGTTACAGGTCCACAAAAACTCTTTTGATTCGATCGATAACAGTCGATCGTCTGCTCTATGGCTGAAAAATGGAATCAGTGACTTTGCCCGATTATAACAGTGCCAGGTCACTGTGTATCCCCAATAACGAAGCATCTGGCACGGAAGACCTATCTATTCTAACTTCCAACAAGACGGCGAAAGGATAACTGTGACATTGCACAAAGAATAAAGTCTTTGTCCCCTCCGTGCTGCCGTCATGTCGGAGGCTGGGGCCCAGCATCAGAGGTAAGGCCCCGTCAAGAAAGCAGACTGCAGAACATCATAGCTCACGATTTATGTTCCTCAGTATGCAGAAGCTTAGATGCAAGACTTGATATATCTCATATTATCGAGATCTGCACCTGCAATTACCCCTTACACGCCGCGGAATGTTGATGGGTTCAACGGAACTCTTGAGTTAATCCCACAAAGGATAGTCCCTGGTGGCTCTATGGAATCGTATCCATAGCGAGATCCTGCAATCTTGCAGTTCAAGTCAAGCTGACCACTGTCGCACTGCCGTGAAGGCTATCCAGCTGAGTCTCTTCGGCAGCGGGAGATCGTTGGATTCAATTCCCGAATTGGCGGAGATTGAGAGAATAGATGCAGAATTAGATACGAGCAGCGATGAAGAAGGAAGGGTCCGCTTAAGGGCGCAGCTCGCGCACTCTTCGCACAAAAGACAAATATAGCAGAGCCAACCGCGGACGAACTTGAAGCGTCCAATGTTATTCAATCACATTTTGAAGATTGCATCACATTGGTCCATCATAATCATGACCGTTTCACTTTCTTAGACATTGATTCGTCGAAGTCTCGCGGAATAGGTATCATGATGTATCATCACACCGCACACGACGACACGGTCTCTTTTCAGAAGTCTCATTATCCTCTGTGACTACCAGACTAAATCAAACGACCATGTCAGATTTGTCATTGTCCCAGCTACAGTGGGCTCAACTACAAGTCTAGCCTCGGTCTTTATGCCCCTACTCTTGTGTTATACCCAACTCGTCGATGCGGACGTACGCATAGATACGCGTCAGTGGTGACCATACTGGGGCATCCTCATAGTTCAGGCCTATCTTGAGTGTGTTGCAGCCGTTTTATTTTTGGTCCTGTGTCGTTGATCCGGACTCAGTCTGGCTCTAGATGCCGGTCGAGGCGTGCGCTCTCCATCTAGATTCTATCAGCAAGATAGGGCATTGTGAGGTCTCGCTCTCCAATATCACCGAAGAGATTCAGCCCACAAAAAACAGATCACGATAAACATCAACAATATGTAGCCCCAGCTTCTCGAAATACCTCACGCGCACCCACCCAGCTGGCACCACTCATCACAGCCAGATAAGGCCACTTCAGAAACTCATCCTTGATATCATATGCCTGCTCATGGCGCTCGGGAGTAGGATGCACCCCCGAGCTCAAATAGAGCTACACATCTACCTGCGGGCGTCGAGAAATTGATCATGATTTGTCCCTCGCGACACACGACCCTCGTCGCACCCCATACGCCAATTGACCCAGCCTGAAGGCCGATAGGAACGGATGACTTATGATTAACACCCTGGATGGGGAATGCCGCCGGTATACATACTACGCCACTCGGGAGGACCATGAATGCTCTTCACCGAGCAACCCTACCATGTCTTGTAGGTATAGATGTCTTTTGTGGATGGAAGATAAGCATGAGTCATCCACACTCGCAAGGGTGTAAACGCAGAGAAGTCCTGGAGAATGTCCTGTCTATGAGGAAGCCATCACGGAAGCCGGGATGTGGTATTTATGCCCTTCTCTACTGATAATAGCGCCGAGAGTGCGAAAGAACTAGTCTCACTACAACCCTACAGTAGTGTCTCGGTTGGCTGGTAACGGGTGGTCAACGATGAAGCCCAACACATCAAGACTATCCACTCGGCGGCATCAGGCGTCGGCCAAGGTGGATGTTCCGTGAAATTTCTTCCTGTTAGCGATGTCTATGAACAACCGTGTCCTGGATCTGGGTGGCTATCTCGCTATCTTACACCCCGGGATTAGGGAGGCGACATAGGGGGCCGTTCCGGAGGATCAGCAGTTATGCAATTACAACCCCTTCCCTGAATACTCTTCTACTACTGGTAATAACCTCTACAATTGGTGGTCCCGGAGAGGCACCACTATCTGATTTCATCTGATTTTCATCTGATTTTATCGTCTGTTTTAGCAATTGAACGACTCCACGTGAAGTCATCGTCAGTTGCTTGTTTTACTGCTCAAAGCCCGGTCTCCATGTGAAGAAAAGGCTACGTTTGATCGTTTTATCAGTTCTCATCATTTTGTATTGCGGTGGGTCAACAGGGATATCATCTATGATAATATGCCGGCTGGTGCCTGGCTAAGGACTGTGTCAAGCTCCGCTGCCTACCACGCATCATGGACCTTTGACAATCTCGCGAAGAAGAATAGGATTTTGAGAAGATATCAACCAGAATATACTGGCACTGTGAAGACTCTAGGACCATCCGGATATCTTGGTGGTCGAGTGGTCAACTTTAGTTGTTGGAAGAGAATAGAGGAAGTAGCACGACAAACCATGGGAGAAGCAATTCTCAGCAGTCGATATCATCCCACCAGCATAGCTTCCATGCTATCTAGTGCAGTATCTCGTTCCGGGGCGATGCGACCGAAAAGCCAGCTGCGCATTCTACCGACGGGCCTCCAAATGGGCTGTGTGTGATACTGCTGGCCAGTAATCACGCCTTTTCCTATATCTACAGCCTCAAAATCAACCTATACAGGTGGAGAATGTCCAATCCAGAGAGCCATCCCCCCCCGGTGACCGCAACGGCCAGCAAACCCCCATATATGCACGAAGATGACATGGCAAGCGGCCCGAGTATCAATTTTGTGCGGGACACGGCCAATACCCCTAGCCACCCGTCCGCAGGCATACGGGAAATGGCGTCGATGCCGGCTATGAGAGAACCGACATTGCGGGCCGGGGGGAGGGCCTTACAATGCTCAATCTCACCCGTAACCCCAACTTTGAGGCCCTGCTGATCCAAACGGTGGGGATGTTACGGCCCGGCGATGAGCAGTGTACGCACTGCATACAGGGTTTACATTACTGTGACATCCCCACTTTCCCCTTTCTATAAACCTATCGTACCTTCCCTTTTCGCACAGAAGAACTACATATATACAGCCTGATAGCCATAAGCAATAGGAATAAGAAGCAATTATGGACTGTATTCCCATTGTGAGACCACCACAACAGTAGCGGAGCCAGCTCGCGGTACTCCGTATGCAGAATCAAAAGCAATACACTTTCCCCAACACAATGAACGGGAAAAGGACATTCCCGCTGATAGCCTCGTTGGACAGCCAACAATCGACTACGGGGTACAGGGGAACAGGACGCGAGGGCTTTTTCAATCACCTGATACCAATGGATGTACTCCGTAGATATAGGGAGGTTAATAGCAGATGCCCGGGCCCGAGATGTCTCGAGCATCTTGAAGCCCTATTCAACTGTAACCGTTTTGTTATTCTGGCTTTTCTGCCGTCTTTCTCGTTACATATTAGTACCTTTTTAAATATATATAGATGGCCCCTAGCTACTACCACAATTAGTAGTAGTTAAACAGCTTGCACATGCCAACATCAGAGATCTGACCATTGACGAACTAAAGAATACCATATCACTGTGGACCCAGATTATCCAGCAGGTATGAGAAGAAGGCTTAAAAACTTCGGACACTGAATTCGAGACCTATAACATACTACTAGTATATATTATCACTACTGCGCAAATTCCCCAGACCCACCATTAAGAAATGGAACTTAAGAATCCACAAATTACCCAAATACCGGGAATTCAACTCAAGGATCCACAGATTATTCAACCCGATGAAGCTGAGTCCAGAAAGTAGTTCGATCTCTATTCATGTCAACAACAAATCGCCCACCAACAGACAAAGACATGAGACGGTTTTTGAAACGACCACTAATACAAACACCGATTCTATAACAAAGACATTTACGGTCACATGAAGAATATGGTGGTTCTCTGGTAGACTGGAAGGCGGCAAGAGGAGCTTATAATGAGTCGACGGTAAATACGAGGTTAATTTTGTGGGAATCGGTGATGTCGGGTTGATCGAGCAGCTTCAACTGTATCAGGGGGTCGAAATCCTCGAGGGCTAAAGCATCGGATAAAGGCGAGGCCGACATGGTTTTGGCAGATTGGTAGTGTTGATTCTTTCGACTGGGTGTGCGATGAAGGACGGTTTGGTATAAAACCTAAAATACTATAGTAGTTGATTGTTTTACCGAGTTTTCAACGCAGAAGTCGTAAGGTATCCGAAATAATACTCCATTGAATCAATTCAGTTCGCAATGCATAAAGAACAAAAAGCTAACTGCACTTAGTATGGTTTTTTCTTTACATAGAGGTTTTATCCCAAGAATTGAATCCACTCCAAACGCCGAGATATATGTTGGGGGTATGGGTATGACTGTCCGCGCCTCTGCAACTATCGCTACCGGTCCAATGCTTCCTCGTGGTCTTTCGTGTCCTTATTCCCTGGCCAGCAGTGAAATAGAGTCAATATATAAAGAATGGAAATAGATCCAAGAGCCGTCACCAAGTTGACACAGTCCAGGATATACGGACGTTTCCTGAAAGCAAATTTGGCGGAGTAAGCCCCGCCATGGTCTGGAGTGATGAAAGCCAGCCGTCACTCAACCGTTGCGAGGATTTGCATTCATTGATATCCCCCTGGCGCAGATTATGGCTCTCGAGATCTCCGAGTTGGTCGCATATTCAAGCCCGCTTGAATAGGTCCCGTCAAGGGACGCTAAAACGTCATGAGATGCAATCCCATGAAGAGAGAGAGAGAGGGTAGCTGAAGAATCTAAATAAGAAGGTAATTCCACCCATTCTGCTGCAACACTTCGCGCCAATGGATTTGTGGTCTCTTGATCTCTTTCAATGTCCATTCGGCAGCGATGTCGTCGGGCGACTCGGATGCTTCCAGCTTGACGGGGTCGTTCGATAACGACGCTTCCGCGGGAGTCTCTTCCACCTGGCAGAAGGTATCGATTGGGTCGTCGGTAACTCGCCAGACTTCCTGCAACACGCGGTACATGCGTCCGAAACTGCCGAGGTCGGCGTGGTGGCCAAGGGCGGCCGAGCGCTCCGCCAGGACGGCCCTGAAATGGCTGTTGGGCGCGGAGAAGGCTCCAGTAACCAGTAGGGCCCACACCAGTGAGCGATCGTATCCATTCTGACCGGCCGGGATATACTGAAGGGTGTCCGCCGCGGCTGCCACGAGGTTGAGATTGCTTTGTTGGGTTCGGTCAAATCCAGGAACCAGACTGCACAGGTAGATTCGGGCTGCGATGCGGAAGACAGCCGTCATGTTCTTGGTCAAGATATCGGGGCGAAGGATTCCATTCGGGGTGTAGGGACTCTCGAGAGTCTGATCCGCGGGTTCGGTGAATTCTAACTGGCGTCCCAGGGCCGAAACATGGGAACACACCGCCATTGCATCGACTCTGCCTTCCTTCTTCAACGCATCCAGACAGGCAATTTCGGAGATCAAGTACATCACGCGGTCGTCGCAACCCATGAGTTCCCGCAACCCTAAGGACGTGCCGCTGAGGTGTTTGGCACGGTAGGTATGAGCGAATTCCGGCGTCCTTCCATGCATGGCGGAACCAAGAATATCAATCCATGCTGTTAGTGTCATACTAAATGGGGGGAGCATAAATGGGTTACCGCAGGGGGGAATCGTTGTTGAAAGACCAAGTCTGCTCACCAAATTCGACGCCGCCTGGAAGTGATCGTACCAGGGAATGTCGGGTAGGTAGTCGTCCGCCGGACCCACGGAGCAATGGAAGAAGATCATCGCTAGTGTCGCATCGAGAATCTCCTCGTGCTTGGTATCTTCGCCCAGAGCCAGACACAGTTGGGAAACTGCTTCGAAGCGGTGTCGCATAATGTCGTGGTCGATCTGCTCTCCAACGATCCCTTCCGTGGTCTTCAGATGGATGGCCGCAACGCTGAGACAGCAGTGGAGATAGGTCTTGTTGGTCTCCAACGCTTGCAGGATGGCCTGTGCCCGTAGGTGACCGCGCTGATGCGCCTCTACGACGGGAAAGATAATGCGCAAGACATTGTTGATGAAGTGGTCGAGAAGGGGCCGGTCATGGTCACTGACCGGAATGTTGGCCTGCAAGATGGCGTAAGTCTGCTGGATGCTCTGGTCACATAGCGCTGGGTCGATTCCGGGGAGTGCTGGGACCTGGGGGAAGTACTCGTCGGGAAACCACTCTTCCTGGGGGAAAGTCGGCAGGGGAGCGTTCAACTGAGGGGGAGCAAAGGTACTGAACGTTGAGCTCATTGAGTCATGTCGCAGGGGAATCTCATTGATAAACGTCTGTCTCTCCGTCTTGACGTCAATCTCAAATGGCGGATACGGCTCATATCCAGGCTGGGTCATGGCGGGTGTGGGCAGATGCGATGCAAAGATGTCCTGCTGTTCCGAGAAGACGGGACGATTGAATTCACATTCCGGAGTGACTGGCGATGTCACAGCTAAACTGCGACTGCGGCTCGACTGATCTACTGGATGTGGTCAGTGAGTGTCAGCCGGAGCGGCCCCCGACACAGAGGAATGCCGCATACCAGAAACAGTTCCATTGCGCTCATTCATCTTCGTTTGTTTGATCTTGTGCTTGATGCGCTCCTTCTGGATTCGCCTTTGCTCTGGATTACCCCACCACACTGGACGCTTGTACTCGCATTTTACACAAAGGTTAATGCACGCACCGCAGGACGGGTGTTGCTCATCGCATTTCTTTCGGCGGAGACGGCAGGTAAAACAGCCTAGATCGACCCAGCATCTCCAATTAAACCCCAGGAACCATTTTAGTGGTGTACCACTTGGACGGTGAACCTACCAGAGCGAGATCTCTTGTGTGACTTGCTATTCGACTTTCCCGTGGTTGTGGTCGGTGTCTCACTGGATGAGGACTGAGCGGAGTCAACGGCTTTGTTTGCCTTTGCATTGGCCCCGGCGAGCTTCTTCTTCGAAGTTAAGGGCATCTTGTCGAGTGGTTTTGAGATGCAGTGTTGAGAGGATAGACCGTCCGTTACGTTCCGATATACAATTTGAGATGGCGTCAGGAAATCACCGGATTGCGTTGGCGGGTCTATGGTATATGGTATATGGAGTATGGAAGGGGGACGATCAATCGCAAAGCTGAACCAGCAGCCTTTGCAATTTCATTAGCTATAAGAAGAAAACGAAAGGCGTGGTTGCAAAGGACGCGGCGACAGATCACTGATGTGCGGGACAGTGATTCGAAGGAAGTCATGACAGTGGGATTGACGAAGCTTTAAAACCAAGGTTCTCAACTGACCGGCCATGATGTTTCTATTTTGGACATCAGATTTGCCGGGATGTCAATGAACAACATCGGTGGGGGGGGGAAGCGCGGTGGTAGGACTGTAGCGCCAAAGAATACAGTCAAGTGGATTGGGGGGAGGATGATCGCAGGACTCACTAGCAGGGGGTTTCTTTTCCACCGCAGGCCCGGGAGCAAGGAACCGGGCTAATTTTGGATAATTTTGAAATTTTTTTGCTTTGGCACTTTGGCACTTGGGCATTTTGGCGCTCATGCGAGTCGTCGTTGCGATCTCATTGGTAGTCCTCGTTTTGAGCCAATATTGGCGGCTGGGAAATTGATTGGGGTTGGGATTCTATCGCCATGTATTCCCGAATCATCCCAGGAATTAAGTGACATTCGTCCTACAATGCATTGGATTTTTTGAATTTTTTTTTTTTTGTTCTGTCTCTCTCTCTCTTTTTCTTTTTTCCCCCCTTGGTCATATTCTAATTTCCACGGTCAAAGGGACCGTCCTACAACAACTCCAACAAGATCTTTCTACCAATAAGACCGGGGACATACGCGGAGAATTCACATCAGGTCGCTTACATCCATTCCATCTGTCTAGAAATTACGCCGTGTGCTTCGACCTCGTCTGCTATTTTTCGCTTCCCCGCAACGATAAAAGAGATGTTAATAGAAACCTCACTAGCCGGTAAATGGCCTGATAGCGATAAAATTACCACCCACCAATCCGAATAGATCCTAATCGTACTCAATTTCCATGGCTCATGGATGGATCCATCCAATACGACCATATTTCCCCCGATTCGGCCAGTTATTCTACAGACTATATGAAGTAGGTAGTAGGTACCTACTCTACTTAGTAGTACCTCGGTAGGATTAACAGAGAACTTAAACACAAATACCTACTTATGGGCTACACAAGAAGACCACCTGGTTCTCCATAGGTTGAGAAAACAGAACTGACCTTACCTCGAAAGGAAAGGACATGAACGCCCAACGAATAGACAAAGTATCACCAACTGGAGGAACACCAATGAGGGGTCAATGAATTGTTCCGAGGTGACATGATGGAGTTTAGTGATGTTAATACGGTACAACACAAGTAGAAGTAGTATACTACTAGGTACTCCGTATCTCCACTACGAGTAATCTCTAGACTCCCGATTATTAGCGGACAAGCTAATTCAGTGGGGTTGAGCCAAGCTTCCTTCTCCGGGAGATGATTGGGGAATCGGCTAATATGAAAGACTGTCCTGCAGAACGGGGAAATCCGCAGCCAACCGTCAAGGGCGTGGAGAACCACCGAGTGCCCCGTGCGACCGTGGCAGACTTTGGGCCAAGATGTGATAAGTTAATAAACTCTCTTTCATCCGCCTTAATTAGCAACATCGAGCCGCCCATCGTCCAACAAAATCCACCATAATTGATCCTTCTCAACCCCGTTGGACTCTGAATCGCCCGCTAAAAGAACCCAGTTCGAGGAGTGATCAATTATTATTAGCTCACCTCGGCGCCAATTAATAAGAAATCATGTCCATGCATTGGCCGCTTAAGTTCAACTTAACGTGCCCCTCCTTTCCCGGTTCACTAGCCATTCGTAGATTCAGGTGGGGAAGTTGCACGCTCGTGATAATTCGACATGGAAACTATACTAGTAGTGAATACTATTAGCTATCACCGATTCTGCACCTGCGTTCTCGAGTCACACTGATCACGCCGGTCACAAATCAGTGATAGAGAAGGAGGGAAAAAAAAAAAAAAAGTTCAAGACTCCAATTGACCCATACCTACCATCCTATCCAGATCTTTTCTAGACTCGTTGTTTTCTCTCTGATTTGAATTTAATTTTTTTTCTTTCTTTCTTCTAAATACCTCGTACAGTCTGCTTGGTAAAAGAAAAGAAAAAGAACAAGAAAAAGAAAAGACATAGTTGGCTACCCCAACCGCGCGATGCGGGACAAGGCTGGAAGTCGTCACAACGCTTCAGCCGGTTCTTGTCACATTCCTGCAGCTGCACCCTAGGAATTAGCGCATCGACTGCATCCTAGTACTGTACTCCGTAGTCTCTAGTATGGAATTCCTGCACTTAATTAAAACAGTCCGCCAATCAGACCGAGAAAGGATGGGGCCAATCTGCAGATACCCTGGTAAAGAAGCACACCCAAAAACTGTGATATCAATGTGCAGAGCGACATGCCACAACAGCGCTCGAGACATTCTCGGTGGCGATTCTAGGGTGTTCGATGGGCAGACACAATTAGTACTTTTCTGTCCAATCTGGTCTTTTTTTTTTCTTTTTCTTATCTGTTCTTTGTCTTCTTTCTTTTACAATCTACAAATTATGAAAAAGCCGGTGTAGATAGTAGAATATGCGGCCCATCATGGTATAGCACTCTCCATGGGAATTGTATGTGGTCATGGAGTCTGGTCACACATTTTATCATGCTATACCTGCCAGTGGTCTTACTCTATCCCAGAAAGCAAATCCACTACCGGAGTACAGATGTGGTGGAAGCATACCTACGGCTTCTACCGCCTCGTACACCCGTCGGACGATCGATGAACCGGCCTAATTACTTGCATTGGGTTTCTCCCGTGATAGATTATGAGGATATTTATTAATAGAAGAAAAGAAGGAAAAAAGGGAAAAAAGACGAGAAAAAAAAATTAAAATAAAAATCACCAGCTCTCCAAGAAGGGAGATTTAGTGTCCTTCCATCGGTCCAACATGCGGGGGTCGATCAATAACGGACGGCATCTTAACGCCGTTCCCCCATCCGCCCGAGATCTCAACGTAGATATTTTTATCTCCATCGGAGCAGGTACGAGGCAATCAGGATAGGGCATTTCAATTCCAACCGCTAGATTCGAACACGCTTGTTTGGTGGGCTTCTGTTCCCACATCCTCACCCGGCGTATCGATCTGCGTGATCCAAAGCGCATATCCATGTTCCTGGACAATATAGCAAGCAACGTCAATGCTCGACGACACTTGCATGGTGTCTGCCTGGCTGTAGCCGCTGAGCCTGGCAAACAGGGTTCGTCGTTGCCCGTCGAAAGTGAGCACGGCGAAACGATTCTTGTGCATGTAGGCGGTTAATAATAGAGCGACGCTGGGCTGTCTACAGGAAAGCTGAGCGTTACCAATCTTTCTATAACCCCATAGGTATTTCTAGACACTGGTGGTTTGAGCTTCATGATCTACTGGCTATAGTTGATCCGGTCTCGAGATACCTGTAGAGAGTCAGGCATCTGGCGGCTCTGTGGTTATCCACTGTTCTTAGAATAGCGGCGCTTACAATGCCCAACTAGCAAAACGCTCTCGGATACGGCTGGAGGAAATAGTTTGTTTCACGTCTTGTGAGCAACTATCGGACCATTGGACCAAAGTTCTCCGTGAAGGCCGCTTCTGGTGCAATAGTACCAATGCAATTCCACAGCCCTACTGTCGATGTTCGCCGTGCGAATCATGGCTAGAACTGAAGCCATATTTCTAAAATTGATTGAAGCCTTGTAGTCGGGAAAGTCTAGTAGCATATCCAACCTCGACAAATGGCATTTAGCAAACACGCCACGCTCCACGTCTATATCAGTTCCTATAGTTTCTCTTTCAATTGCTGGTCTTGCACATACTTCCCACTGAAGGGAAGGATCAGCCCATGTCGATGCTGGGTACTCACTATAAAGGAATTGCTTCTTTACGCTCTGTTTCAGCTCCTGTCGCACATCATGTATATTCGCACGCTGTTATAAGAGTCAAACAATGTTCAATGTGTTTGTCTCCGAGCGGTCTGCTACCTTGCCAGAGCTTACGGCTTTGTTTGGATTATGATAACTACTGAAGTGACATCAATCTTGAACTTACAGATCTCCTCGACGAGTTTTGAATCTTCTACTGATTTCAAGACCATGGAGTTCTGCGTGCCGATAATAATACATAAGTTGGTCTATCACATCCATATCCTTGAGAGGAGGCCCTCTAGGGAATTGGGAAGATGTTGTAATTTCCCTAGATCATGATTTCAACGGAATATGTATAGAACATGGAAGCTAAATTATAAATGGCCTGGTGAAAAGATTGGCATGAAATGCTAAACCGATGTATGTACATACATGTCCATACAGTAGGACAGTACGACAGCTGGAGTACTCCGTACGGAGTACATACATGATGCCAAGCTGATTGGCCTAAAGAACCTGGAGGATCCACCCGGATAGCCTCAGGCCACTTTTAAGTTAGGTTTGTCTCCATCGGCTTTTCCGCCGTTGTTTTGACAGCAAATGCTTTTTCTTGTCAAACACCAACTTTGCTCAATATAGAATGCAAGCAGCCCATCATGTTTGCCCTACTGATAAGAGATACTTCCCGCCTCCACTTCCCCCCTTCACTCACCGCGTCGTCGCTCGTCCGTCGCATTCCGTCGTCCACCTCGACAGCTACGCCGCTCTCGCTCCCTCGATCTGCCTCGATATACCTCCCTCGTAAATACTCCGGTTACTCGATTAAATCTTCCAAAACATCCCCACGCGCATTCTCTTCGTTTCGCAGTCGGCCATTTTCAAGCTCCGCAACGCGAGTCTTCCAACATGGAGATAATCAATATAGGAGATTCAACAATCCGAACCACGGGCCCCTCCTCATGCGCTTGTGGAGGAACGCCAAACCGCACCATATCATAATAATAGGCGTGAGCATTGGTGGCTTTTACATGTACAATCTCGAAACGGTAGAGGTACGTTCTCGGTGGTCGACACCCATGAGCCCGACGATGAGACAGCGTCACTTGTACTGGCGGGGCTAGCATCAGAAAGCACGCAGGGATCGCCTCGTTTGGTTGCTTGATATCTTATGCTGATACTTCTCGCTTAGATGACTGGTCGCCAGCGGTTCAACTGCGTCCCTGCGGGATTTGAAGTGCGAATGGGCGACAAGAACTATCAAGAAGTCCTACATGAAGCCCGGGGCAGCATTTTGCCAGCGAACCACCCGATCGCCCTCCAAGTGGACGCTGTTTTGCAGCGCCTGATTCCATACGCACCGATTGAGGGCGCAGCCTGGAAGGTTCATGTAATCAATGATGACAGCACGCGGAACGCCTTTGTTCTTCCTGGGTAAGACCGTCGGCCCTCTCCCATTTCCCATATCGTACTTGCCGTGGAGCTGCTAACTTGAGATTCAGCGGTAAGGTGTTCGTGTACACCGGTATTTTGCCTATTTGCCAAGACGAGGATGGCCTAGCGGCTGTGCTCGGACATGAGATTGCGCATGTAGTGGCGCATCATCCGGCGGAGCGAATGTGCAATAGTTTTATCACCATGGGTGTCGCATTTCTTGTCTCTTTTCTCCTCGATATTTCCGGACAGATCCCCTCGTTAATTCTGGGCTTTGCGTATCACCTGCCGAATTCGCGGATACAAGAGGTAGGACTGGCTTAACAATCCATACGGCCTCTGCTAATATTCTTCTAGGCCGAAGCGGATCAGATTGGGTTAAGTGCGTTTTTCCTTTTTAGCATTGATATTGATTGACTAATGCATACTAGTGATTATGTCGAAAGCCTGTTTTAAACCGGAGGCTGCAGTCGGACTGTGAGTATCAGGCTCTTTTAAGATTACACGGCCTCTACTTGATCAAGGGGCTATGGCTTGTATGTTGGTCCGCTAACAGTCCGTCTTAGATGGGCACGCATGCACGAGGCTGAGGAGAACGCACCGCCACAGTTTATGTCAACACATCCTTCAGTAAGTTATTTCTTGCTAGAATCCCCTTACAGACTTTGCTGACGAGACCGAAAGAGCTACAACCGTATGGAGTCGATCCGTGAATGGTGAGGGGCCCTGAGAAGTACTTCTTGGACTGAGAAATTCTAACTCGAATCCAGGTGCATCAAAGCGGAGGCGACATATGAGGACAGTGGATGTCATGCCATTGGAGGCTTCGGTAAGGCCCTGGTTATGTTCTTTAGTTCGAGATGGGTTGCTAATGATACGTTGATGAACAGTGCCCGCATTTCAACAAACAGCTTATGAAGATTATTGGTGACACCTTAGTCCCAGGTAATTATCTCTGTAGATTAATAGGACCTCGGGAAGTTGTACCATAGGTAGTCAAATAATATAGTAACGATCTCTTCTCATCTCCACTCCATTCTCTACAACTGCAAAGGTCAGGGCATTAGTCATGTCCCAAAAGGGAAATGCCCCTCGACTGGATGCAAACCCAACAAACATTTATTCCGCCGCCAGACCGTCCCCAAGCTTCTCCGTCAAAAATTCCCAGAAACAGCTTTAGAACAGCGTTGTGGCTGATCTCACTTTCGTCTTCCTCTTTTTTTTCTAAGTACGTAACGTGAGAGGAAGCATTTTGTCATCATGTCGTTGTCTATGCCTGGACCCTCCCAGGCCGGCCTTTTCAAGCCTGGCTATCAGAGGTAAGCGAAACCCACTTGTGGAATGTTCCGCCCGATATCTCTCAGGAACATACGCGCCAAACGGAGAACGAGAACGGGTCCGAAATGGGGTATGTGATGTTCGGTAGCTAATATCTAAACCCTGCAGCCACGATGCCGAAGATGGCGCTGTTATCCGTAACATCGAAGCCTGCCAGGCTATCTCGCAGACCGTCCAAACGTCGCTTGGTCCCTACGGCCGCAACAAGATCGTCATCAACCATCTGCAGAAGATGATTCTTACCTCGGATGCTGCTACTATTCTCCGCGAGTTGGATGTCGTACACCCTGCCGCTAAGTTACTCGTCATGGCCAGTCAGCAGCAGGACATGGAGATGGGTGACGGCACCAACCTGGTCATCGTCCTGGCTGGAGAGCTGCTGAAAAAGGCGGAGGAATTGCTTCGGTTGGGATTGAAGACAAGCGATATTGTACAGGGCTATGAGAAGGCACAAGACTTTGCCCTGAAGGTACTAGAAGGTGGGTGTGCTTATGTCGCTGATGGTTTACGGTTCTCTCAGGGGCTAGCGCGGGTTCGCGGCCCTCTCTCTGCAGCTGATTTGCTGATGAATGTGTGAATGTGTAGACCTTGAAGTGGACCGTCTGCAGGACCTCCGTTCGGAAGCCGAGCTTAGCAAGGCTCTTCGTACAGTCGTCGCCAGCAAGCAGTCCGGAACGGAGGATCTCTTGGCCTCGCTGGTTGCGGAGGCTGTGCTCGCGGTTCTGCCGAAGAACCCCGTCAATTTCAACGTCGACAATGTTCGTGTCGTGAAGATCATGGGTGGTAGCTTGGAGCAGTCTCGTGTGGTGAAGGGAATGGTTCTTGGCAGGGAGCCCGATGGCATCGTCAAGAAGGCTACCAAGGCCAAGGTCGGCGTCTTCAGCTGCCCCATTGACATCTCTCAGACCGAAACCAAGGGCACTGTCCTGCTGAAGAGTGCGGATGAGATGCTCAACTTCACCAAGGGCGAGGAGCAACGCCTGGAGTCCGCCATTAAGGAGCTCTATGACTCGGGTGTTCGTGTCGTTGTTGCCGGTTCCTCCGTCGGTGACTTGGCAATGCACTACCTGAACCGTTTCAACATCCTTGTGATCAAGATCCTCTCCAAGTTCGAACTTCGCAGACTCTGCCGTGTCGTCAGTGCCACGCCTCTGGCCCGTCTGGGTGCCCCTATGCCCGACGAAATGGGCAGCATCGACGTCGTTGAGACCACCGAAATTGGCGGAGACCGTGTGACTGTGTTCCGTCAAGAGGATGCGAACGCCGTAACTCGCACGGCCACCATTGTTTTGCGTGGAGCGACGCAGAACCACTTGGATGATGTCGAGCGTGCCATCGATGATGGTGTGAACGCGGTGAAGGCCATCACCAAAGACCCCCGTCTGGTTCCCGGCGCAGGCGCTACCGAAATCCAGCTCGTGGAGAAGATTTCTGCGTTCGCCGATCGGACTCCAGGCCTGCCCCAGTATGCCATCCGCAAGTACGCCGAGGCCTTTGAGGTCATTCCCCGTACGCTAGCGGATTCTGCGGGCTTGGATGCTACCGAGGTTCTTTCCCGTCTCTACACAGCCCATCACCGTGCTAGCAACGGCGCCGAAGCCTCTTCGGAAGAGTCTACAGCAGGCAGCTCCGAGGAGGAGGAGCCTTACTGGACGACTGGTGTTGACCTGGAATCGGGCACCTCTGCCGGTACTCTAGATGCCGTGGAGGAGGGCATTCTCGACCTGTTGGCTTCCAAGAGCTGGGCTATCCGCTTGGCCAGCGAGTCCGCGCGGACCGTCCTCAGCGTCGATCAGATCATCGTTGCTCGCCAGGCGGGTGGACCTAAGCCACCTGGCCCAAATGCTAACTGGGATGAGGATTAAACATGAGGCGTGACATATTTAATTGGGGGTAAAATAGGAAATGTGATAGAGACGATATCATGAAAAGTCCATTGATCAAGAGGATTTGGCATCCCGTGTGTTGTGCGAGTAGTGGTAATATTGATTACTGTGTATAATGCAAGTCACCTTTGACTAAATGACTTTTCCCCCGCCTCTACGTACTCTTAAGATCGTAGTACTACTATGTATGTATGTACATACATTTTATCTGCGTGCTGGACGGGCGTCAGCGGACGGACGGCTTCACGTGACCGACGCATGGATTTTCCGGACCGAACCTCGACTTTGTTTTTCAGTTCAAGACTTTCGGATAGCTTTGGCTTGAACAGCGCTTGACATCCTGTCCACCTGCCCCTTCGCTCGTCCGTCTCCTCTCCAGTCATCTCCCTTCACTGTCATCATGTCAATTTCTTCGCAGGTCGCAGCTCGTTGCTGCAGGCAGATCGTCCGCCCATCCGCCGCTTCTTTGCGCCTCTCTTCCTCGACATATCTGTCTCAGCGGACACGGAGATGGCAGTCCACCGAGGCGGCAGCAGCAGCTGCCCCTGCCAACCCCAAGATCAGCCAGATTGTGGACCAGATCAGCCAATTGACCCTTCTGGAGACAGCCGACCTCATCTCCACCCTCAAGGTTCGTCCATTGTTTGTTTCTTTCCGCAGATCGCAAACCCGAAGTGGTGCACTGTTTCTGCTCCCGACCTCCCCGGGGGAGATCCGGAGGAACATGGGCACAAGCACATTGATGGCATCGATTGATTGAACCTTTTTATCCTGACGTCCCGTTTCACCCCACAGACCCGTCTTAACATCCCCGACCTGCCCGTGGGTGGTTTCGCCATGGCCGCCGGCTCTGGTCCGGCCGCCGCGCCCGTCGAGGAAGAAGATGCCGCCCCCGCCAAGCAGGAGAAGACGCTCTTCAACCTGAAGCTCGAGTCCATCGACGCCGCCTCCAAGGCCAAGGTTATCAAGGAGGTTAAGGCGCTCCTCGGCCTGTCCCTGGTCGACAGCAAGAAGTTCGTCGAGTCCGCACCCAAGGTCCTGAAGGAGTCTGTGCCGAAGGAGGAGGCCGAGAAGATCATCGAGACGCTCAAGGCTGTGGGTGCCAAGGTTATCATGGAGTAAAAAAACAGCCGGTCGGGATTGGTATGTTTTTTTTTTCGATGATTTGATTTATACCGCGTCATTGCCTCGCTTTTTTTTCTCCCTGTCTTTGTGAACGGTCCATCGGGGGG